>QNUK01000064.1:65000-90000 GCA_013621035.1 Clarias magur | reverse complement strand
TCGATTAAATCTTTTACTAAAAAAAAAAAATTCCATAAAAAATGAGACAATCTTTAACTCCAGCCAACGAACACTGAGTCACCCTCAAAACTTTGGTGTTGATTCCACATAAAGAAATTATTAATCTGAAGCCAGAACGTATATAATTATAGTAAGTTGCTGGTCTTTCGGCTGCTCCCGAAACACAAGCTTGGCGCAGGTTTTTTACTCGTATGCCCTTTTTTTCATTGTATCCGTGCTTGGGGCCGGCAGTGGCTGGGGTTTGGGGGCATTGGCGGGGAACCTACTGTACCACTGAGCCACCATGGCCACCTGTATGATTTATAGCATATGAGTTTTTAACAAGAATTCCACCCAAAGCCCATCCCGTTCAAAACCTGTTCTGTAGAATACCTCATGCTGTGCTGGAGCTTAAACACTGACACACATTGTCATTGTAATGAGACGATCACCGGGCAGCAGGACAAACTTCATTCACTTTTCTGTATTAATTGACTTTGCCTTGTGTACAAACCTACATACAGCTGATATGAAATGAAAGTGTCTTTAAAAGCTGCTCAGTCAGGAGGATAATTTCCTTTTAGACTTTGGGCTCCTGATCACTGAGTCTGTGGAACGGCTCTTAAACGTTTTACAATCACTTTTATAGACCGACACACGTTTTACTGAGACATCATAAAAGGCTAAAGTGTTAACAAACGCATGATGTCACGTTATGTCACGTTGTAACTGTGACTTTACAGAAACCACTGTAGAAAATGGGTAATGTAGTGCGTTAGGAATTGCGTGGACAACTTCAGAGTTACGGCGGTGCCTCAGCAGACGAGTTTAATCCGTTCCGGAGGCGAGGTCTTAAGGCGGAATTGTGATGCACGGAGATTTTTTTTAACTATAGCAGGTAAGATTTTAGACTTCCTCTTGCGTGTGCTTGTGGCCTTGATGACGTATTTTTGACAGTGGTTTAACACACTACATACATGGGCGTAATTTTCCAATTCGTCCGTGTAACAGAGGAGTTGTAAAAAACGAGTTTCGTGTCAGAGTCGTATATCGGTGGCTATATGACTATCATGTAAATCGGTGGCGCGGTGGTGTAGTGGTTAGCATTGTCGCCTTTGCACCTCCAGGGTCCGGGTTCGATTCCCGTCTCCGTGTGCATGGAGTTCGCATGTTCCCCCCACGTGCTTGGTGGGATTCCTCCGGGTACTCCGGTTTCCTCCCACAGTCCAAGGACGTGTAGGTTAGGTTAATTTGTAGTGTTAATAGTAGTGTTGTATATAAATTTACTCCTTGCTAACATTCTCGGCGACCCATGTTGCCGTGTCTACTCTAAATCTTGCACAAAGTCTTGCGGAAAAACCGCTCAGCCTTTTTTGTTCAAGTTTTGAACGGCTCCTGGATGCCTGTGCAACTTTAGTCTGTTTTCGGTTCCTTCGCTCGTAGGCCGAAAGTGCCTCGTATGGGAGACAAATTCCATGCAAAATTTCTTTTTTTTTTTTTAAGGCAGAATTCGTTTGAAAAAGTCCGAGGTATCTGTATCTGTAACTCGGGCTTGAAGCTTCCGACCCCACAGTAGAGGCAGAGAATAAAGCACGTACCCTTAAGCCATACTGTATATTTTGGACGCAAGTCTAAATTAAACAGCAGTGACGGTGGAGCAGCGTGTCGTTGACTTATTCCTTCTTTCTCCTCCGCTCAGCCTGAAATCACCCAGACTTTACTCCGAGCCTTCATATTATTACTGACCCGCAATTTCTTCACCTTTATCACACATCAGTCTCTGCGGCACTCTCGGCCCTGAGCCGGAAATCTCATTGAATCTCATTAGTGTGTGTCATGAGACGTTCTGGAGGTAGATTTCATCATCAAAGTTCCAGCATGGCCGCCCATGACTTTGCTTCTTTAGATCATTATTACCTGATGATGTTTATCCTGACTAGTTAGACGAAATTAGTTAAAAAGCAGAAGTCGGGCTTTATGATTCTAAATGCTCTAAAGCTTATTAATGTTTGCCCGGAAAGAACAAACTTGTACAGAGTGCCCCGCCTTTTCCTCACTTTAAACACACACACACACACACACACACACACACACACACACACACACACACACACACACAGTAGCAGTAAGGTTAAGTTGATATGCGTTAGCTAGTCTATACCCTCTAGTCTGATTTTTGTGCTGTGTCTAGCTTGCTTACCATGTATGTGCGCATGTCTGAATATTTGATTTCATTTGTTTGCGAGGTGGAAAGCATTTCAATTGATTGAATATACATTTTTTATATCGCATTTTATATAATATTATAAATGTTGATTGACTGCAGGGTTAAATTACCAGTGTTGAATTAACACAGTGTTCAACTGACACCATAAGTTATTTACGGAGACGCCTCTGCATACGATTCGCCCCGCCTTTGCTTTGAAAACTAAATTTTGCAAGAAATTTGTCTCGGCATGTGGAACTTTTTTGACACACAACTTTTTTAGGTGTGCGTGCATTCGTGCATCTGGTCGGCGTTCAAAACATGTTTGTGTCTGTGGAAAGCCAAGCGATGTATAAAAAGAGGAAATCAAGCAGGATTTTTTAAAGTGATAATAGTAGTGTTGTATATAATTTACAAGTACAGTCGTGACCAAAAGTTTTGAATTACATAAATGTTGGAAATTGGAAAAGTTGCTGCGTAAGTTTTTATAACAGCAATTTGCATATACTCCAGAATGTTATGAAGAGTGATCAGATGAATTGCATAGTCCTTCTTTGCCATAAAAATGAACTTAATCCCGAAAAAAAAAACTTTCCACTGCATTTCATTGCTGTCATTAAAGGACCTGCCGAGATCATTTCAGTAATCGTCTTGTTAACTCAGGTGAGAATGTTGACGAGCACAAGGCTGGAGATTATTATGTCAGGCTGATTGGGTTCGAATGGCAGACTTGACATGTTAAAAGGGTGATGCTTGAAATCATTGTTCTTTCATTGTTAACCATGGTGATCTGCAAAGAAACGCGTGCAGCCATCATTGCGTTGCATAAAAATGGCTTCACAGGCAAGGATATTGTGGCTACTAAGATTGCACCTAAATCAACAATTTATAGGATCATCAAGAACTTCAAGGAAAGAGGTTCAATTTTTGTTAAGAAGGCTTCAGGGCATCCAAGAAAGTCTGGCAAGTGCCAGGATCGTCTCCTAAAGAGGATTCAGCTGCGGAATCGGAGTGCCACCAGTGCAGAGCTTGCTCAGGAATGGCAGCAGGCAGGTGTGAGCGCATCTGCACGCACAGTGAGGCGAAGACTTTTGGAAGATGGCCTGGTGTCAAGAAGGGCAGCAAAGAAGCCACTTCTCTCCAAAAAAAAAACATCAGGGACAGATTGATCTTCTGCAAAGAGTATGGCGAATGGATTGCTGAGGACTGGGGCAAAGTCATATTCTCAGATGAAGCCTCTTTCCGATTGTTTGGGGCATCTGGAAAAAGGCTTGTCCGGAGAAGAAAAGGTGACGCCACCATCAGTCCTGTGTCATGCCAACAGTAAAGCATCCTGAGACCATTCATGTGTGGGGTTGCTTCTCATCCAAGGGAGTGGGCTCACTCACAATTTTGCCCAAAAACACAGCCATGAATAAAGAATGGTACCAAAACAGCCTCCAACAGCAACTTCTTCCAACAATCCAACAACAGTTTGGTGAAGAACAATGCATTTTCCAGCCCAATGGAGCACCGTGCCATAAGGCAAAAGTGATAACTAAGTGGCTCGGGGACCAAAACGTTGAAATTTTGGGTCCATGGCCTGGAAACTCCCCAGATCTTAATCCTGTTGAGAACTTGTGGTCAATCCTCAAGAGGCAGGTGGACAAACAAAAACCCACTAATTCTGACAAACTCCAAGAAGTGATTATGAAAGAATGGGTTGCTATCAGTCAGGATTTGGCCCAGAAGTTGATTGAGAGCAGCCCAGTCGAATTGCAGAGGTTCTGAAAAAGAAGCGCCAACACTGCAAATACGGACTCTTTGCATAAATGTCATGTAATTGTCGATAAAAGCCTTTGAAACGTATGAAGTGCTTGTAACTATATTTCAGTACATCACAGAAACAACTGAAACAAAGATCTAAAAGCAGTTTAGCAGCAAACTTTGTGAAAACTAATATTTGTGTCATTCTCAAAACTTTTGGCCACGACTGTAGATATCGAGTGTACAGTGTGGAGGGGAGACGGGTGTCTGTGTGGCGATGGACTGTAGTTCTTACAGATTTTTGCTCAGGGCTCGAGAGCGGTCAGGACCAGCTCAGAGTCCAGACACAAGTCAAGAGCTTGGTCATAGTTTACTCATGAAGAACGCACAAAGTGCTAGTGTGTGCTCACTATACAGTAGTACTGTACTTAATTGTTCTGTACACCATGTCTGCTTCATTCTTTTACACACCACTGAATACGACTCAGAGTACTAGCATTTAAAGCAAGTCCTTTGTCAGCTGAATCCTCTTCACGCTGGTTAAGAACCTGTTCGAGGTACAGTGATGTTAAACCATAATCGACTTATTTTCACAAAAAAAAAAAAAAAAACACTTTGCAGCAGGACTCTAAAGACAGTTTGACATTTCTCTCTCTCTCTGTGATTCCTATAAGGTTTTATAAGGTTAACATGGAGGCCGGCTTGTATGCAGAATCCACCGCGAGCACAGCAGTGAAAGAGCTTTAATCCGGCGATGACAGTCAGGGGATTTGAGCTATATAAGCAGTTAATTACAACGATATAAAATATTGACTTAGGAGTAACCGCAGGACCTGAAATTAACCATTGTATTAATTAAACCTCTTACTAACGTTGTATGACGTATCTTAGGGAATGTGGAGCCTCAGGGCAATGATACACCGTTGATTCACAATTGACGATTTGATCATTTTTAGACTTCAAAACACATCTTCAGTGTGTGTGTGCAAACAAAAAAACAAGCCAATCAGACCCCCCTAATGTGAGCTCATATCAGAAGACTTCTTGTTCATATTTGCTGTAGTAGCTCATTTACATAGACACTGAAACAGCAAGTTTGGAGGAGGAGCGAAATGAAGGTGGGTTGAAGTATAAAACAATGCGTTATGAGGAGCGTTTAACAAACAAGATGCTCCTTTTGTCTTATTGTCTTATTTTGTCTTATGGAAATTCTTAACTATCGTTTGGAAGTAATTAAAGGTCCGATTTCTGTAACAAGTGAACACAGGTCTCAGACCTCCCCCTAAGTGTGTGTGTGTGTGTGTGTGTGTGTGTGTGTGTGTGTGTGTGTGTGTGTGTGTGTGTGTGTGTGTTAATGCCGCGGGTGAAATACCCCTCAAATAATGCTTTTTCTTTTCTATCTTTTTTCCTCCAACGTCACCTTTTGAGGTCACAAACGGGGGGAAAATCTAATTGTCTAATATAATAATAAACAATTATTTGTACATAAACAAAACATCTGTTTAACGGTGTATAATATGTGACGTGGAAAAATCTTCGATTCCCTCATCATTTCTTAAAGAAAAAAAGACGCCTTTATTTATTTATTTTTTTATGCCTTAATGATGTCAAACCAAGGAATGTACAAGAATCGATTACTCTCTCCGTATCTGTTACACTGTTCCTGTTACTGTTATGATTGAGATGAAATACAGAACGGCTCTAGTTGAGGGGTTTCGAATGAAATATTCAGGACTAGAACGCGTTACGTGTTAAATATGATAATATTAGAGCTGGATTATTCTGGTGCTGAGATCAGAGCAGCACTGCATCATACACACGCGTCATTATGACACGGGACGAGGCAGATTAAACGATATAACTGCGTGTTCTTGTGCGACTTTGCTTCCAGGTGCATGCTGCGCGTGTTGGACTCGTTCGGGACGGAGCCGGAGTTTAACCACGCTCACTACGCTCAGTCGAAAGGCCACAAGACTCCGTGGGGCAAGTGGAACCTTAACCCTCAGCAGTTCAACACCATGTTCCGTAAGTGTGTGTGTGTGTGTGTGAACGAGTGAGTCTTGGATTGTCGTCTCAGATGTTGTAGAGGATGAAAAGCTCTTTTGTTAAGATATGGTACATGACATTCTCAATAATCCCCTCTGGGTTTTTTTTTTTTCCCCCTGACAGAAAGAGAACACTCATGGGTTTCGTTACTTGTGTGTGTGTGTGTGTGTGTGTGTGTGTGTGTGTGTGTGTGTGTGTGTGTGTGTGTGGCCTGTTCGCATGTTTCTGCGATGAGTTATTGTATAACTTCAAATCCACGTTGCTGTATCTTGATTGACCTTCTTTTTTTTTCTTTTTTTTTTGTAAGTTTAAAGTCTACTACGTCCTCTGATCATATCAGAGTGTATAAAAAAATAAAAAAAACACCTTCGAGTGGCGCAGTGGTTAAAGCGCTCGCCTTATCATCCGGAGATCGCTAGTTCGAATCCCGGGTGGTGCTGTAACCTCTCGCAGCCGGAGGTCTAGAGAGAGCTGATTGGCCGAGTTCTCTCAGAGGGGAGGGATGAGAGGTACATAGTGCTCCCACATTAATCACGGCTCTACAGCCAGTCAGGGGCGTCTGTGAGCTCAAGCAAGCGGAAGGAGCGGATAGCGCTGTCCTCCGAGTGCGTTACGCCAACCCAAACGGTGCGCGAGCGAGCAGTTCGAAAAGATGCTGCCGGCTGGCGTCACGTGGTTTGGAGGAAACACGTGATGGTCTTTGGCCCTTCCGGCTGAGTGGTAGTAGTAGCCTTAATGTGGGAGCGCCCACTAGTGACGGGGAGGAACGACTAAATTAGGGAGTAAATCGAGGTGAGGCTGTGTGTGGGGCTGTGTGCGCGCGGGGCTGTGTGCGCGTGTGTGGGGCTGTGTGTGTGTGGGGCTGTGTGTGTGTGGGGCTGTGTGTGTGTGGGGCTGTGTGTGTGTGTGTGTGGGGCTGTGTGTGGCTGTGTGTGTGTGAGGCTGTATGTACTCACACAGGAAGGGGCATGGTCCATTTATATATCCATTTCTGATATCCACAAATTTTTACACAAATTGCATTATGGGCCGGCTGGCTTCTGAATCTCATCCCACACCCTGATTGGATCTGATGGCGGCGGCAGCACTGTCCAGATGCTCTCTGGGGCCAAACAATGGTGTACATTCACACACACACACACACACACACACACACACACACACACACACACACACACACTGTCCATATCTAATACTGTAGATTTCTGGATCTGGTTCTTTAATTTGATTGTTTATGCCCATGTGTGTAAGATAACTAAATTGACACTCGCATTGCATAAAGTTCAAAAGGACAGAAAAATAATACTGAAGGTTTTGAGAATCCGAACAGCCACAACCAAAAACACAAACTTTATATTATAGATTCTCTGCTGTTAAAGTGATGGTGGAATAAAACCCTCATGAACAGGTTTGTTTTGCTGTAACAGAGCAGCCCGGTGTGCTTTATTCCTTTTATATCACATTCATTTTGATGTTATGTAATGGTAGCAACAGGTTTCCTGTTTTCTTTTGGAATTAATAAAACCATAAAATCCAACTTGAGAGATATCAAGAGAAATCAGAAAACACAAACTCCTCGAAAGAACGAAAGAAAACCTCTGTAGCTACAAAAACATGCAGCAGTAGCTCAGAGTGTTAAGGCACAAGATTCACAAGTTTCTGATCGGAAGGTCGGTGGTTCAAGCCCCAAGCTGCCATTGTTGGGTCCGTGAACAAGGCCCTTAACCCCATCTGCTCCAGAGGCGCCAAACCATGGCTGACCTTGCTCTCTGATCCCATGTATGATGTACAGTGGAACCTTGGATTACGAGCATAATTCATTCCGGAAGCAGGCTCGTATTCCAAAACCAAATCAAATCTTCCCATAAGAAATAATGAAAACTCAAATAATTCGTTCCACAGCCCAAAAAAATTAATACAGAAAAATAATTAATACAATGTATAAAGTAAAAATAAAACAAATTAACCTGCACTTTACCTTTAAAAAAAAGTTAAATTAAATCCTAACAGATAAGTGATTCCGTTTGTGCGAGTAGACGCTCTGTGTGTGTGTGTGTGTGTGTGTGTGTGTGTGTGTGTGTGTGTGTGTGTGTGTGTGTGTGTGTGTGGAATTAGCCCCTTCCCTTACCTCATCTCCTCCTCACAGTAAAACTCCTCCTCCCTCCCCCCACCTCATTTTCTAAGTTTCTCAACAAACACACACACACAATGGAAACACTGTTTCAACGGAAAAAAAAGAAATCCCTCTAATGACACTCGCGTGAGCTCAGACTAACGGACTCACTGCTGTAAAGTAAAAAAAAATAAAAAATGAACCAGCACCTTACCTTTGAAAAGAACCGCGACAGTGCAGAGTTTCTGTGTAGAGCAGAGTGTGTGTGTCTGTGTGAAGCTGGGGAGGGGGGTGTAAATGAGAGTGTGTGTGTGTGTGTGTGTGTGTGTGTGTGTGTGTGTGTGTGTGTGAGAGAGAGAGACGGTGTCAAAAAACTTGGCACTCATAAAGAAAGACGTGCTTGTTTTTCAAGTCAAAATTTATTTTAAAAAATCTTTGCTCGTCTTGCGGAACACTCGTAAACCAAGTTACTCACAATCCGAGGTTCCACTGTATATGCAAAGGAAGAATTTCACTGGACTTCAGATGAATTTAAACACCTTCCAGCCTCCTATCACACAGCAGATCAATCCCTGCCGTCACCCAGATGAGGATGGGTTCCTCTCAAGATTTCTTCCTACTGACATCTCAGGGAGCTTTCACCTTCAAGCTTGCTCATCAGAGACAATCTGATCATTTTAATAAACATCATTTTGACCGTACACCACATTTTCTCCCATTTCTTTCTTATTTCCATCATTTTCTTTTGATTCTGTAAAGCTGCTTTGCGACAATTGTTGACCATTGTTAAAAGCACTATACAAAAAATGTAACTGAATTGATTACATTACTGTGCCGTAATGTATAGGTGACAAATAAAGCCTTTACTTAAATATTTATTTGAAAAAAAAAAGTGTTGTTACCATAGGAATGCTATTGTATGACATATATAATATTTATTTTGAATTGAAATTGAAATTAGTCGCAATTTCGGTCAGAGGTGCCGTTATTGAAAACGACTCAACACAGGTTGGAGTATTTGATCTAGAAAAAGAAAAAGCAAAGCTAATCATTAAAGACGTGTTTTCACTGTGAACAACAGTATTTTCGGCTTCCCTTTTAACAACATGCCCGAATTGATGCTTTAAATAAAATGATGAAACGCTCAGCATGCTGATGATATTTGAGATATGATCATAAAAGCTTAGTGAGATGTAATAAATCAGAATCATCCCTATCTAATCCCTATCAAAAAGGGAGCTGAGCATTAGAAAACCATTAAATCAGTTGTATCGTGCTAATGGGATGCCCACTTCTAATGAGTGAACATGGGTGAAGTTTCACACAGATGGCACCGGGGTGAAACTCTGCCAGCTCGCTGTTACCCAGACGACCTTTTGGTCCCCTGTTCCCATAGTAACCGTCTCTCACTTGGCAACATTGACCTACACTGTGATCATTTCTCTCTCTCTCTCTCTCTCTCTCTCACACACACACACACACAAGCCCTCTCGTAACCCCCGGTGTCCTCGGTGTAAAATAAATATTATTTGTAAAAATGATTTGATCACTTGATCCCATTTTAATCAATATATTTTCTGTTTATTGACATTTAGTCTTACAAATGAGCTTGATCCTGTGTCCAGTGCGCTCTTTTTCTCCTCTCTAATAAATGAATATTTTATTTCATTTATTTGTTTATTTACTTTTGAGAGAAGAAGAGTGTCAGTCTTCTTTCTTTGTTCTTGCAGCTCACACACCTGATAACAGCTTCCTGGGCTTCGTGGTGGAGCAGCACCTGAATGCCAGCGACATCCGACACATCGACGATGTCAAGCGCCAGAACCAGTCGCTCGTCTACGGGAAGGTCGATAACTTCTGGAAGGTGTGTCCCTCTGATATCTTTATTGATCTGGTATTTCTGAGAGTATGTTGATTGGATTCATAAATTTAAGGCTCGAGATGATTTCAGTATCTTCTACAGAAGTCCTTTACTCATTACAGTTAATCAAAATCACACTCCATGACGTGCTGTTGTACTGAATATCAGCACGGCTGTCATATTTTCGTCACACGGCTTGCACCCCCCAGCCCCCTCCCTAGTATTAGGCAAATACAACCTCAGATGAACTACATTTAACTTTTGTTTCAATGTGCCACTATTTAATAAACAAAAATGTAGCCAAAAAATATACAATACTAAGTATTGGCCCCCCATGATTTGGGTGATTCTACAGTATAAGTATCACGATTTAATTCCATTTATTCAGATTTTTATAAATATCCTAATTTAATATTACATTTTCACTTAATTTTGTTAAAATTTTCATTGTACTGATTTCAAGTTTAATGATTAATTGAATGGAATCTATTCCTTATAACATTTGGTTTTCTTACTAAAAAAACAAGCGCAGCATTTAAATAATACAAACTAACTTCAAGTACAAGAGTTTAACATTTAACAGAGTGGCAGCACGTATTTCTGTCATCCAGCATAATTAGTATTTCTAAACAAACTTTAGGAAGTAATTCACTGCTACCACATGGGAAATGTGTCAATAGTTCAGAGTGCGCCACCTGCTGGAAGTATAAGAAGCAAACTGTGAAAACTTCTGCCTTCATAGAATTTTGCACGCCTGCTGATGATTAGCAGCACCTGGCTACAACTTGCTTTCTTCAGTCTTGGAAATCTTAAAAATACTTAAACATTTTGTGTAAAGAGGGGGTACTAAGTTTTGAACATGATTGTATGGAGGGATGCAGGAGTTGTAACCCCCAATAATCAAAACTGGCCAGTACAACCCCTTAAATCTCACGTTATAATGATAAATGAAAGTTACTAACTGCTATAAAACATGATCAAGTCTAAAGGATTTCCCAGATCAATGTCATTGGAAAACAGATAATAACATTAAGTGCCTGTGTGAGACCTGAGGTTGCGACCGATCCATCCTCCGCACGCAGCAGGAACCGCAGGATTTTTCTTAAATGGGTTTTTATAATAAAAAAAATATATATTAGAAGTCATTTTAGGTGATGTATTAGATTTCATGAATGTCTGTGGCATAATTATTTGAGAAATAATTCAGCGTCATATTAATGAGAATAGATGCAGCGCATAAGATACGTCTCGGCTAGTTAGCCATTTTGGAGCCTTATGCTTAGTAACCAAAATCTTAAAAGTTTTTATTATCCACCATTTCTTTTCACTCATTAGGAAAAAAAGGCCTACTGTGAACAACTGCTGCGAAGTCCATGTATACGGTATTAAAGAGTCTGCCAGGCGTTATCATTTTCCACCGTGCTGGAACCAGGAACGCAATAAACCCGTCGCCTTTATTTCATATTGACGTTCGTCATAGAAAATTTAAAACAAAACCAAGGAAAAGTGTTTTTCTTAAAACTTTCTGTGGTTCCACCACGTTGTTTCCAACCGGCGTCTGATTTCTCTTTCACACATTTCTCCATTGTGAGCTCATGCCTGGTGTTGCCATCAAAGACCCAGAGCTGTGTGTGTGTGTGTGTGTGTGTGTGTGTGTGTGTGTGTGTGTGTGTGTGTGTGTGTGTGTGTGTGTGTGTGTGTGTGTGTGTGTGTGGACCAGTCACCACTTGGGGATATTAGAATTTGGCGTTCGCTTGGAATGTGTACAGAACAGTCTAGCCGCTTCAGTCTGATGATGCCAACAACAAGCTGCTCATGAATATTAGTCTGGATTGTGTTCGGTAAAGGTGAAACAGATTATCTAGTTGAGCTGGATTAGAAAACCTGCCATATCAAATGATTAACTAAGGATTAAACCAATTCAGAGTCACATTTATTTATTTATTTTTACTCAAAAACAACTTTAAAGTATTGGCACCCTTGAAGGGCGTTGGGGCGACCTTATATGATTTGGTGTTCGAATCAAAGCGGGACTTTTGATTGTACAGAACACAGTTATAAGAGTAGAAACTCCCTTTATTTCTCTATATAATCCTCTGCTACACTGATGCACTTATCCCAGTGTTTCACCAGTGCTTGGACACCATCAAGTTTCTCAGTATGCCAGGGCCATGATCGGACTGCCTGAAACGCCGGCCTCCCAGGTACTCCTTTAATGGCTCAAACATGTGGAAAGCATAGTCAGGACTGTACGGGGGAAGTGACAAACTCCCCGTCAAGTTCCTGTAACGTGCAAAGTGGTGTCTGTGAATGACCGTGTGTACGGTTCCCACAGACAGACGCATCTCTTCCGCAAGTTGCCGAAAACTTATCTGTCGATTTTTCAAGAACCAGGCGTTCCACTCACCGAATGTCCCCAGGAATACAGTGTTTTTTTTAAAGCATTGGCACCATTTACATTTTCCTCTGTGGCTAAGAGTCTCGTCACCGTACTGTGCTTGACCGTCTGTAAGTGTCGATCAGTTTAATGCCTTCATTCATGAGATACAGTACTTCAGTACACATCCTAGTTTGGCTTGAACACCCCTCACACTGTAAAACATGCTTTTTTTTGGCTTGATACTTGGGGTGCTAATAACTTTGAAACGTCTTTTTGGAGGAAAGAATATGTTATGATGTGAAGTCAGAACACATTTAGTTGAAATGTCAATTGGTCAGTAACTTTTTTTTTTTTTTCGGTAATTTACGTAATTTCTTTTAGGTACTTGACTAGCTACTCGTAGTGTATCTCTGTAAAGTGAGGCTCATTGCTTGAACAATGACATTTTTTTTTTAAATAATGACAATCAAGATGATGAGAATAATCTGTAATTATTGTACCATATAATTTTATGGCATGAAAGTGCTAAAGAACAGCCATATTTAGCACGCAGTCTATTACCTGCTGGATGGATGTGCGTCTGCAGTACTCTGGAGTCACCCGCTCAGTCCACGCCTGCTTGATCGCTTCCTGAAAGCCATTTAACCATTTCCTTTGTAGACTTGGACAGCGAAAGTAAAAGTCTTGACACTTGTGTATTTGTTCCATCTGTTAACTAAACCAGCTGATTCTAATTAGCACAACTCTTCAGCCAGACACCACTGAGCGAGAAGGCGTTAGTGACATCACCTGTTTTTTATTTTGTTTTTTTTACACAGGGAAAAAACACTAATACATGGCGTAAGTTGTCTTAATACTTTTGGCCTTGACTTTTGGAGTTCTCGTTACAACGGTTCCAGTAGGTAATTAGGCATTATATATAAAGCAGCTTGCAAGCAGTTCACACACGTGGGTATAATTACCGTTTGCAGATGCAGCTATTGGACGCGTGTACTGTATGTAATGCTAATAAGTTAATAGTCTTTAGGGGTCGACGTCATCAAATTATATTGTAGCACCTCCGAGTGGCGCAGTGGTTAAAGCGCTCGCCCTATCATCCGGAGATCGCGAGTTTGATTCCCGGGTGGTGCTGTAACCTCTCGCAGCCGGAGGTCTAGAGAGAGCTGATTGGCCGAGCTCTCTCAGAGGGGTGGGATGAGAGGTACATAGTGCCCCGACATTAATCACGGCTCTACAGCCAATCAGGGGCGTCTGTGAGCTCGCGCAGCGGAGGGAGCGGATAGCGCTGTCCTCCGAGTGTGTTACGCCGCCCCCAACGGTGCGCGAGCGAGCAGTTCGAAAAGATGCGGTCGGCTGGCGTCACGTGGTTCGGAGGAAACACGTGATAGTCTTCGGCCCTCCTGACTGAGTGGTAGTAGTAGCTTAATGGGAGCCCCCTAGTGACGGGGAGGAATTGGACACGACTAAATTAGAAAATTAATTATTTGGTAGCAACCCAGAGAAAAATTTGTACACAAACGGTTCCATAAAATTTATTGGCAAAAAAGTTTTAATCAAATACAGCGGTATCACAGCATATGAATTTGATCCGTTCGAGTTCTTCAGGTGAAATTTTGTATTGCGAAACGCATTTTCTAATAGGAAATAATGTAAATGCAGATAATCCGTTCCAGCCACCCAAAAATATTACCGATATTACTAATGTCTAAAACTACATAAAAATTTTGCGTGTAAAAACAATCAATATGTACACAAATGATTCCATAATGTTTATCGCCAAATATTGCCAAAAAAAATGTTGCTGTTCAGTGGTGGTTAATTACGTTTTTGGGTTCAGTGGTTAAGGTTTTGGACTGTAGTCCAGAAGGTCCCAGGTTCAAAAACCCCACCACCACCAAGTTAGCACTCAACTGCTCAGATGTATAATGAGATAAAAATGTAAATCGCTCTGGATAAGGGCGTCTGCCAAATGCCATAAATGTAAATGGGTTTAATTGTTATCCAGCATGTTGCTTCATCTGTAAGTCTGTGTGAGCTCTAAGTTTACTTTTTATATGCTTG
Source organism: Clarias magur (assembly GCA_013621035.1). Classification (NCBI taxonomy): domain Eukaryota; kingdom Metazoa; phylum Chordata; class Actinopteri; order Siluriformes; family Clariidae; genus Clarias; species Clarias magur. The sequence continues at coordinate 75,587 of QNUK01000064.1, read as the reverse complement.
TAAACTTTAGACAAACTTTATTCATAAAAAAAATTCAATAAAATTAGCGAGGTGAATTATTGATGGAAATGTAAATTATTTCACAGCAATCCAGCTGTCACTTAGAATTTCATGAAACGTTTTAGCACTGACTTGAAGTCAGTGAAGGTGAAGTTAGTAACGTCACTGGTGCTTGATTTGACGCACGTCAGCAAAGAGTCGAGCAGCAACAAAAAGTTACCACACACACACACACACACACACACACACACACACACACACACTAGTTCTCTTAGACATAGACAGAATTGTCATTAGTATTTGTTTGATCCCGATGACCCATACAAACACACACACACACACACACACAATTCTCTATGACACTGCAGTAACCTTGGACAAAACAGTTCGTAATGCTGATAGCGAAATCTGTGTGTGTGTGTGTGTGACACACACATGCACACGCACACGCGCACACACACACACACACACACACTCTCACACACAGGCACATAGTCACACACACACAGGCACACAGTCACACACAGATCTTATCACTTTGATTCATACAGATTTCATACAAACTTACTTCTTTTTATTGTGTAAAGCTGCTTTGCGACAATGTAAATTGTTAAAAGCGCTATATAAATAAAATTTACTTGACTTGACACAGTCTCTCACACACACACACACACACACAGTCACACATACAGTCACACACACACACACACACACACACACACACACACACACACACACACACACACACACACACACTAGTTCTCTTAGACTTAGACAGAATTGTCATCAGTACTTGTTTGATCCTGATGACCCATACAAACACAAATTAAGACACACAAACACACAATTCTGTATGACACTGCAGTAACCTTGGACAAAACAGTTCGTAATGCTGATAGCGAAATCTGAGAGTGCGTGCGTGTCAATTTGTGTTTGTGTGGGTCATCGGGATCAAAGAAAGACTGATATACTGATGATAATTCTGTAATGCTAGTAATACTGTTAAGTCTAAAAGAACAATTGTGTGTGTGTATGTGTGTGTATGTGTGTGTGTGTGTGTGTGTGTGTGTGTGTGTGTGTGTGTATGTGTGTGTATGTGTGTGTATGTGTGTGTATGTGTGTGTATGTGTGTGTGTGTGTGTGTGTATGAGTGTGTGTTGGGTGTGTGTGTGTGTGTGTGTGTGTGTGTGTTACACTTGCAAAAGATTGTCTTTATTAGCATTTCAAAAGCCTACAGACATATCCTCTCATCTCTGTCCAGATAACTTGGTACACACACACACACACACACACACACACACACACAGCATCTATATGCAGCTCCTGCTCTCTCCCTGCTGTTTTACGGCCCTATAAAACTACTTTATTCTGTTTAATTAAAATGCTCTCCTGAGGCTTGAATCCCATGCTCTCGCCCCTGTCTCTTACTGCTCGCTCTCTCTCTCTCTCTCTCACACACACACACACACACACACACACACTCACACACTCACACACACACACACGGTCTTGGCTTACGGTTGCATTTGATGTCTGGATTCAAAGCAAGGGTTGAACTGCATTTCTCCAGTCTCAGGCTCTGAACACACACATGTTTCTTGCATTGTTATTTTTTTCACTCGAGACGCCTATAAATAATGTCGTGTGAATTGATGTACACATGCACATCTTTCTTTTTCTTTTTTTTTTTTTCTTTCAACCACAGCCAGGCGTGTTTGTGTATCGTGTGTGTGTGTGTGTGTTTGTGTTTGTGTGCAGACACTCAGAAGCTCAGTGCCTTCCTTAGAAATGATGACTCATATCCGTTAGCTTGCTCTCATCATCTCGATGCGCACGTAATGTGTAGATACTGACATCATGCTCGGCTCCAGACAATCACGTCTGCTTTGCGTTCAGGCGTAAATATCATTAATAATCATGACTTTAATTTGCTAGCGCGTGATAGGAATCAGCGTTTTAGGACAGTCTGATATTATTATTATTGAAAGAATCACATATTATGACACGTTATGTCTTATTTAATAATTCTCCTGCTAGGCTTCCCCCTTAATACAGATTAGCCTGCTAACATAATAGACACTTCCGCGAAGGGTTTGTAAGCTAATACGCATCGCTCTTCATGGCCAGAGTGGAAACTGTTCAAGCGAGGTGCTTTTCAGGAACCGTGTACAATATCCACTTTGGAGTACTTTATTAATCCGCTTTTTTATTAAACAGCTTAATTCAGTTTTACTTCCTGTGCGTGAACAGGAAAATGAATTGTCTCTGTCTGGCCATGGTTGATCGTGCTTGTATAATCTTATAAGATGTCCTCACCATCACATGTCCTGACAAATATAGCTGCAAGCAGCAATCAAGGGGGCCAAGCACTTAGTGTCCCAGTAGTTCAAAGGAAGGACTGAGGGAGAAAAACAGGAGGCATTTAAGTAAATACCATCAGAGCTTGTATTTTAGGGAGATACCTGAAGGCATACATGTGGCAGAAGTGAAATGCATAAAATAATGCCCCTGTGGTCCGGCAGTTTAAGGTTAACAACCATCAGAATGGGGGAAAGTGTGTCAAGATTGTTGGTGCTACTGATTGATGGAAGAGATTTGTTAATGAAAAGGATGAATAGAGAATAGAAATCTTCAGAAGAATGAGCTACTACAGCTGAGGACTGGAAAAAGTACCCTGGTTGGAGGAATCCGGATTTCTGCTGATGCATAAAGGTACATACATGAGGGTTCGGCATACAACCCTGCCTTAAGAACTGAAATTTAGCAAAAGCGAATGTTGTGACGCATTTTCGACATTCGAGCGAACGAACCAAGCGAATGGCGAACACCGGCTAAGTTGTACGCTCGGGATCCTTTCAAAATTTGTTTGCATCGGTTGCATACCTTTTTTGTTTGTTTGTTTGTTTGTTTGATGTTTTGGGGGTTTATTTTGGTGGTTTTTGGCATTTTGTGCAAGATTTTGTGAAGACACAGCACCATGATTTCCAGGAATGTTAGCAAGGTCGGTAGCAAGAAGAAAAGGGGGCCGCTTTCGGTATCATTTTTACAATAGCCATATATATTTATTTCATATTTTACTTAATTTACACTTTCTTTCTAAATGTTCTGATTGATGTGCAAAGATATTATTATAGTTTTGGAAGTTGGTAATATTGGTAACATTTTTGGGATGTTTTGGACAGATTGTCTGCATTTACAGTTGAAAAGGAGTTTCGCAATATGAAATATTTCGCCTCCGGAGTCGTTTTGTAATGCCGACGTACCGCTGTAGTAAGATCAGAATTTGGCACCAACTGCATGAATTCATGAACCTAACCTGCCTTGTGCCAGCTGTCCAAGCTGGTGGAGGTTGTGTGGAGCCCAAGTGTGCAAAGGAATCATATTCCCCACGACATCAGTCAATAATCTCAGCCGTTTTGAGTATCGTTGCTGATCATGCGCATCCCTTCATGGCCACATTTTGTGTCTTGTAACGGACACTTCCATTGTGAATCTGATCGAACACCTTTGGGGGAGCGTAGAGCAGGTGATTTCATGGCATGAGGTGCATCTGAGAAGTCTTGAGGCAGTCATGTTAACATGGATCTCAAAGGAATGCTTCCGACATCTTGTGATATCTGTACTATGAGGAACTGAGGATGTTTTGAGAACAAACAAAGCCCCTTTACAACCCACTTATACATGTATGTGCCTGTTAAGCGCCTCATTCCAGACGTAGTTCTCCTTTGCTCTTATAATAAGCTCCACTCTTTGGGAAGGCTTTCCACTTGGCTGTGTGGATTCATAGTGCGGTCAGCCATCAGAGCAGAGGTCAGATGTTGACTTTGGGCAAGGAGACCTGGGGTGTCGTCGGTGTTCCAGTTTGTTCCAGAGATGATAAGTGGGACTCCAGACCACTCGGTTTCTTCATACCATCTTTGACAAAGCACATCTTTATGGACCTTGTGCACAGGGGTATTTGTCATGCTGGAGCATGTTTGTGTTTGGCTTGTTCGCTCAAGTGAAAGGAAGCTACATTGCAACAGTTTGGGAAAGGTCTGTGTGTGTGTGTAATGGACATGGTTTACACATTTTTGGGGCATAAAGTGTGACATCCTTTCTGAGATGCATCCTCATACCTGTTTGGTGATTGTGGGTTATGGATATCCAGTGCTTTAGAATTGCCTCGGTTGGTTTGACCTGATTAAAGGGGGGGGGGGGGACTTTTTTTTTCAGAATGGAAGGGGAAAAAAAGGTCTGGTGGAGATTTGCCTTGACTTGAATTAGAGGAATGTTTTTTGACTCACTTGTATGTTGAAATTTTCCCCTATTGGTGCAACTAGACTACCTAAGTGTTTAAACCAAAATTGCTATAAACTTGGCTGAGGCTTTTCTTTGTCACTCTGCCAAATTTCCAAAAGAGCTTAAAAATCTTTAGGCTGCCTCAAACTCCCATTTTGGAAGTAATAATACTCAAAGGAGGAAAACGTACAATTCCAGAATGGTGTTTATCTACATTATGCATCTTCTGCACTCGCGCAGCTCGTCTTTAGAATAAAAAAATAGAATTTTATATAAGGTTTTATATAAAAACCTTAGCTTTTATACTAAGGTTAAGAATAAATTGTAAGTGTAATGTAGCATTAGTTATTTCCAGTAATCATTATCGTGTCTCATAAGTGCGGGTGTGACTTTGCCATCTAAAAGACTGTTAATCTGACATGTTTCCGTTATTTCTTTTTCCTGGTAATGCAGATTAAATCAGGTGTTTGTGTGACAAAGTGCTAAAGAACATTTCCTTCCTTTATTTACTGTAGTTATTCACTGAGCAATAACAGAAGGAAACACTGGGTGGCAATTTTCTTTTTTTTTTTTTTTCTTTTTTTGCAAGTTTGTCCATTAGTGGATCATACCACTTTAAAAGATTTTTTCCTGATCACATTATACCCATATTTCTTGGTGATGGCCCACATCCAGTCATGTGTAAAAGTTAGTGCCCCCTCTTTTAATTCTATGGAGGTGTGTGTTAAAACATAATGAAAAATCATCTGATCATAACCGGTCTTAAACAACCTCAGACGAACATTAACATATTGAACATATTGATCTTTTTCTCCATGCCAGTATTTATTTAACAAAAATGTAGACAAAAAGAAAGAAAGAGAACACACACACACTCACATAGGCAACACTAAGTAGCCTCTTACTGCTTCCACAGGATTTAAAAGGGTTTAAGTTGCAGCCTGGTGCTGCCAATCATCAGCCCTTGATTCATTGATCACTCAGACCTCTCTACAAGTTTGGGCAGTTTGCTGGTCTGGAGCATTTAGGTGTGTGATAACATTATGCCAAGAGGGAAAGTCATCGGCAATCGTTTTAGAGAAGCAATTGTTGTTGAGTTTAGTGTTCTACAGTGAAAAAGATGTAGAATGCATTTAAGACAGTTGCAAGTCTTAGACAGTATGAGAGAAATACAGATGAAACTTAGCATGTTACATGGTAAAGTGCATGACGGCACAATTAGAAGAAGACCGAACAAGTGTGGTTTGTTTGGAAGGGTTGGAAGAGAAACCTCTTCTGTCTAAAAAGAAAACAGAAGCATGATGAAGGTTTATAAAACTGCGTCTGAACACAGATCTCATGGACGGTTAAGACCAAAGTGGAGTTGTTCACAGGACATGGGCACCTTGTAGTCATGGAGTCAACATTGAACTTCTCTGTATACCAGAGTATTTTAGAGGCAAATGTGACACCCTCTGTCCGACAGCTAAAGCCTGGTTTAAATGCAACAGGACCAGTAAGTCTACATCAGAATGGCTGAAAAATTAAAGAATCAAGGTTTTGGACTGCCCTAGACAAAGTGTTCACCTCAACCCAACTGAATTGCTGTGGCGGGAAGAGAGAGCTGTGCATAAGTGAAGGCCCAAAAACCTCAATGAAATGAAGCAATGTTTTAAAAATGTCTGGGGAAAAAAAAAAAAAAAAAAACGATGTTAGAGACTGATAGTCATACAGGAAACGATTACTTCAGGTTATTGCAGCTAAGGTTGCATCTACAAGCTATTGAATAGTATTGCCTGCATGATTTAATTTTATATATATATATATATAATGTATGTATGTATGTATGTATGTGTGTGTGTGTATATATATATATATATATATATATATATATATATATATATATGTGTGTGTGTGTGTGTGTGTATATAAAATGGCACAGTAAAAAAATAAATAAATAAATCAAAGTTGTATATCATCTTTTGTCCGATGTTGCATTTGCCTCATATTAAGACCTGCTACGATCAGATGATTTGTTTATTTATTTATTTATTTATTTATTTTTTATAAAGAGGAGGGCACTAACTTTTGCACATGACCGTATCATTTCGACCTATGGATGATTTATTTATTCTAAATCTATAAGCTAAATCCTGATCTTGGTTAGCTAATGCTGTGTTGTTGATCATTTATTCGTTGCTTGGTCTTACAGGATAAAAAGAAGTACTTGGACATCATCCACTCCTACATGGAGGTGCACGCGACCGTCCACGGCAGCAGCACTGTCCACCTGCCCGGATACGTCAAAAACCACGGCATCCTCAGCGGACGGGACCTGCAGTTCCTGCTCCGTGAGACCAAAGTAAGCTCACGCATCTTAATTTCTGTAGTGGTCTCATACACTCGTGCACAAAACCTTCGTCCTTCAGGGACAAAACGGACACACGGACAGGAAATGCCCTGAAAAAAGCCGAACGTGTCTAGTCTCCTTCTCTAATGTTTTCACCATGCTGATGTAGGCACACGTGGCACAAGTGGATAAGACACTGGACGTCTGATTTTAAAGTTGATTTGACTGACCATGCTCGGCCTGAAAGACAAAATAAATAAATGTTATTCGGATGACGAGTAAATGCGTACACACTGAAAGACGCTCCTTAGACGTGCTTGATGGTGTGTGGTCAGAGTGCGGGAACAAGAGTGTGTTAAAGTTGAGTTTACTGGAATAGAACTGAGAACGAGGAAGTGTGTGTGTGTGCATTTCTTTGGAGCACACCTTCTTTCGGAGCAAATAATCATGGTTTTCTTTTATAATGTTATGGCTGGTTGTTTAAATGCACACACACGCGCACACACACACACACACGCACACAAATCAGCTATAAAAGTATTCAGACTGACAGCATTATGACATGCTAATTTATTAGCCATTCTCAAATAATAATTCTTATAAATAATTTCACTTCCCACATGTTTAAGTAAATGTTTAAGAAATCTATAATCGCCTGAGTTGTTGATGTATCTTTGTTTTTTTGATTTTTTGTCTTTTATCATCTTTGATAAGGATGGCCATAACCCGTTTCCTGTACCATATGTCTTATGCAAATTCAAAGAATTCAAATTCACTCCGGCTTATTTGCATAGGCGTAAGGACATGGAAAGGTGAAACAAGCCAAGGATTCTCTCCGTTGTCACGGAATGACGCGCATTTGCGCTTAGCTCGCACTTCTCACTGCGTTAGAGCTCGCGTACTGTAGGTGACGATGTCGCCCGAGCCTGAAGGTCTCCGCGTCCCTATGTTTAAGCTTTACACGTGATGGCATGCTTCGTGTAAGATGATTTCCATAGGGTTATAACGGCTTTACGGCGTTAGTGGGTTGAAATATCGCGTGTTCGCGGGTCACTGATCTTTTTGTGGTTACACAGTGCAAAGACTGTGTTTTGTGCACAGATGTGTTTTTTGGAACATGTTTGGTGCGTCAGTTGATCATTTGCATCGTTGCAGTGACATGAATGTCGATTGTGTCTCATCAGTAACCCCCAGCTGTTTACGTCTGATCAGTGATAGAGATGTTGCGTCTTCACAGTGATGCTTGTAAATGTTTGTTGTATTGTTGCATCGACCCACAGATGTTTCTTGCGTCTTTGCAATCTTTAAAGTGTGTTGTGCATTTGCGATGATGGTCTATTTGAATTCAGTTCAATTAAATTAGATTTTTTATAGCGCTTTTAACAATTGCCGTTGTCGTAAAGTGGCTTTACGCAATTTTAGAGCTTTTGCGGCCGAATGCAGTCGTTTGCTGCACGCGGTGACACTCGGGCCTTTGTTGCTCTTTCCAGTGATGCACAGACATGTGTTTGGCTTCTGCAGTGATACACAGATGTCTGTTGCATCTCTTCAGTGACACATAAGCGTTAACGACTGCAGTTACGCCACAGATGTCCTTTGCTCCTTATGAGATGTCCACATGTCCTGCATCTTTACAGTGACTCAAATATGTTTATTGTGTCTTCGCAGTGAAAGACAAATTTGTTGTGTTTTTGCAGTGAAAGAGATGTTTGTTGCGTCTTCACAGCGATTCTGAGATGTTTGTTGCGTCTTCGCGGCGATTCTGAGATGTTTGTTGCGTCTTCGCGGCGATTCTGAGATGTTTGTTGCGTCTTCGCGGCGTTTCTGAGATGTTTGTTGCGTCTTCACGGCGATTCTGAGATGTTTGTTGCGTCTTCGCGGCGATTCTGAGATGTTTGTTGCGTCTTCGCGGCGATTCTGAGATGTTTGTTGCGTCTTCACGGCGATTCTGAGATGTTTGTTGCGTCTTTGCGGCGATTCTGAGATGTTTGTTGCGTCTTCACGGCGATTCTGAGATGTTTGTTGCGTCTTCGCAGCGATTCTGAGATGTTTGTTGCGTCTTCACGGCGATTCTGAGATGTCTGTTGCGTCTTTGCAGCTATTCAGAGAGGTTTGTTTTGTCTTTGCAGTGATACGGAGGAGTTTGTAGCAAAATCAAAAAAAAATAATATTGATTCAGTCTATTTTTGATGCTATTTTGATGCATGATACTAACAATCGCAATATAAATTGCGTCTGCACCTAGGCTTCGAGATAATATCGTATCCGTAGCTTTAAGGCTTAGTAGAATATTTACACTGTAAGGTCAGAGGGTCAGAGGTCGTTTTTCATTCTGTGTCTTGCTTGTCCTCTCGTCCTCAGTAGCTCTCAGTACAGTTATTAATAGTGTCTCTGTGTCAGCCTCTTGCTGCCTCGTTTTTTTTTTCACAGTCATGAATCTGTACTGCCCCCTACTGACACAAATTGTAAATTATATTGTATAAATTTATACTGTTAATCAAAACACACATTAACTTGCCAAGTGTAAACCCATGGCTAAACACGCGTTGCGAGACTGTTAGTTTGCTACCGCAAAAGTCAGGTTTTACTGCTGGTCATGTGTCTGTACTGGGCGATCTGATGAGTGTGTGCTTTTACTGTACTCCAGAAACCAGCAGATGAGTATGTAAGGGTGCCTTTGTACATTTCTCACCCTGAAACCCTTCTCTGTGGTCACCAGTGGACGGAGCACAGGCCGCTCTTTGTGCCCTTGTGTTTTGGGGGGCGTTACGTTAACAAGCAGATTATTGTGGCTCACATACATGCAGCTACGCCGCGGGAATGGCTCAGGCCTTCTCAAATATTTGCTCAAGTCATCAAGCTGAATAAGGATCGCTTGTAATCTTAAGCATAAGCTGAAACGCTGGCTGAGAAAGATGGAGAGAGAGAAATGAGACGGGGAGGGGGGGGGGGGAGAAAGAGAAAATGATCACATGACTTGCTCAAGACTTTTTCTTGTTCTTTTTATTATTATTATTATTAATACTGTCACATGCGCATTAATAAAACGTAACTTAACTTTCACAGCAAGCGTTACTGATGCTCAGGCTAATAAGGAAATGCATGTACAGTGTTTACCTCTCAAAATGTGGACGGTGCAGTTATAAAATAAGAAGAAGGAACAAGCACACATTATGGTGGTTTAAAAAAAATAATAATAATTTTAATGGGAAATGATGATTCTTTTTTTATAATCATGAAAATTCAAAGGGGTTAATTAGCCTTACAGAAAAAAAATAGTATTATACAATATAATCATATGATCATCTTTTAAAACCCGATAGAGCAGTACAGACGATGAGTGATATGTGTGTGTGTGTGTGTGTGTGTGTGTGTGTGTGTGTGTGTGTGTGTGTGTGTGTGTGTACAGTGGCAAGAAAACATGTGAGAGCCTTTTGGAATTCCATGATTTTCTACATTAATTTGTCTCAAATATTGTGATCTGATCTTCATCTAAGTCAAGAATATTGACAAATATAATATGCCTAAAATAATAACACAAACCTTTTTTTTTTTTTATCTTTCATGTCATTTATTGAAAGCAACCATAAAAACCTCATAAATAAAAGTTTCTCATAAACGATTGCACTCATAAGAAAGTAAATCCTCGAGTTAATGATCTCATAAAACGAATTGGAGTCAGGTGTTCGCTTTCTCGGAGTCTACATGAAGTCTCAGAAAGCGAGTTTGGAGCTGTGGACTAGAGCTGCTTTGACTGATGGAAAAAAAAAACTACTCAACCTTTTTGAGTTTGTGCCGCACAAGAAGAATACACTCGTGCGAGCCATGCCTTGCTGAAAAAGCGCTTCCAAAGGATCTATGATTAAGAATGATTGATTTCCATAAAGCTGGAAAGGGTTACAAAGTTATTTCAGAGACTTTAGAAATTCATGTTAAATTCATGAATATCATGAAACTGTTGTGTATGTGATACGCAT
>QNUK01000064.1:0-62500 GCA_013621035.1 Clarias magur | reverse complement strand
GGGTGTGTGGGTGGGTGTGTGAGTGATTGGATGATTTGTGATGTTTGGAATGTAAATTATATAATAAACATATAATTCTTTTGATTGTGTAAAGCTGCCTTGCGGCAATGTCAATTGATAAAAGCGCTATACAAATAAAATAATATTAAATATTATTAATAAAATTGAATTGAAGTGCGAATTGGGGAAATATATATATATATATATAAATCACTGAATAAAATGACTGTTACATTCTTTCCTCTGGAATTTTAGCTCAGAGACGTTGCGTTGTGTTGATACAGGACGCTGAATCTTCAGCTCATACTTTCTATCAAATAGTTTCAGCTTTTGAAGCACCGATGAACAGACGGTCATTTGCAGTTAAAAGGTTAAAAACTCTAATTTAATATCCCTTAAATCTCAAGCAGCACAGATGCATGCTGGCAACAAAATATATATTCACACACACACACACACACACACACACACACACACACACACACACACACACACACACAGAGTAAGACAAAAAAATTGTATACACACTTCAAGAAAAACTTGTATAAGTATTTTAATACTAAAATGAATGCTATATGTTATAAATACAGTGTATGTCATAATAATATGATATTATATTCTTTTGTATATTACATTAATATATGGTGTTGTATGTATGTTCTGGTGTGTGTGTGTGTATGTATGTATGTGTACAATATGTGTGTGTGCGTGTGTATACAGTCTTATGCGAAAGTTTAGGCACCCATTGATAAATAACAGATTTTGGTGATTTTTTAATTGAAATGATGTTAACACTGGATGCCTACTGGAAATGGACAAAAAATGCACAATATTTTCAGCAAACGTTGGTGCATAGTTACTTCTTATGCCGTAAATTGAACAAAAATAAAAACATTATTATGGCACTGTGCAAAAGTTTGGGCACCCTAAGAGAAAATATAAATACACAGTGTCTGTATACAATTTTTCGGAATCCGTCAGGTAAAACGAAAGTTATTTCAGTCATATAAAAAATATAAAGTCATTATTTTTATAACGTGTACACCTTTACCACTACACCGGAATATGGGAATGATATCGTAACAATGTAAAACTCTCAAAATTAGCTTTTTTTTTTTTTTTTTTGTATAATTGGTTAAAATGAAATAAAATTCAGTTCATCATATTACCCAGATACATGTTTATTTAAAAAAAAATGTTTTTAAATGGCAAAACAAATCAAAGCTAAAATGCTGAGTTTTATTAGCTTCTTCTCCCCCACTCAAATCCCTTCTCTCTCTCTCTCTCTCTCTCTCTCGGCAGGATTTCTGCCACGGTCAGGTGATGTGGCCTCCTCTCAGCGCTCTCCAGGTGAAAATGGCTCCAGCGGGCAAATCATGCAAACAGGTTTGTCAGGAGGAGCATCTGATCTGCGAACCTTCCTTCTTCCAGCACCTGAACAAAGACAAGGACCTGGCCAGGTGGGCATGTTTACTTCAAAACTCAGGGTTTATGGCTTCGTCTCGTTGTAATTTAAGTTTCTCGTTCCCTGTAGTGAAAATGAAATGAAAGGAAGCACATCCGCACACCAAATCAATTCGCAGAATTCATGGATATTTTAATTTAAGTGAGGAAATAAACCACTTCAGGACACGTCATTGTTGGAAAAAGATTCCGCTGCTTCACGTCACGCTGCATCACACCAGCCACGTTATTGCAGATTTTTTTCTGCTTTTATCCTTTATGTAAACTTTTTTTTTTTTTGAAAAATTTTCAACTTTGGTTTTATCCGAAAGGTTTTCAACTTTCATCTAGAAGCTTTTTTTATAGTGAAACTTGGCGTTTTGCACACCTGGTGGCGTTCCCGCAGTCATCTTATTATCCACGTTAAACATGTCACACAGTTGTGTAACCGCGCTGTGATTATGGGAAGTCATTAGGGTCAAATTGGTCATATAATAAATTTTTTTTTTTTTTTTAAAGTAACATTTTTAAATGTTCTAGATTAATGACATGCGTTAATAAAGACAGCCATAGTTTTATAAATGTCTACAATGAAAAGTATATTCATGCTGGAAGACCTAGCTGAAATCAAACCTGTATCGTGTCTTCTGCACTGCTAAATATTGACTGCTCCCTTTAATCAAACCAGTTAAAATAGCAATATCCTTTTTTTAAAAATTAATAATAGTAATAATAATAATAATCTGAGCATAATCGCAACGTCCATTTTTTGTGTCCGCCACTAGAGGGCAGTGTTGTCTACATAATATCCAGTTTTTCACCCTGCAGTTGTTGTCTCTTTCTCTCTGTCTCTCCTCACACCTGTCCCTTTTAAGTATCTCTTTCTCTCTGTCTCATGTTTCTGCGCTCCGTCTCTCCCCCCCGGTAGGTTTGGTGTGGAGTGCAGGACGGTGGAGAGCGTCGGGGACATCGTGGTCCCGGCGTTCAGTGAATCGTCGCGTCACTGTGTGCTGCAGGCCGATCTGCTGCTGTTCAGCTGCGCGGGAGCTCACTCCTCACTCCAGCGCATCTGCCCCTGCAGGGACTACATGAAGGGCCAGGTGGCGCTTTGCAAGGACTGCTTATAACACCCAAACACACTCGCTCTCACTCACACACACACACACACACATTCCAGTGTTTCCCCTTTAGCTCTGGGACGGGGTTCCATCGTTTTAGTATCAGAGGATGTTTTCTTGAAGACCTGAGTCAGTTTCTACTGCCTATGTTCAGTAACCAGCTGCTGAGATTTTAACGTATAATTATTATTATTACTGTTTATCGTGAGCAAGCAAACTGCAATATATTTATTTGTGACGCACTTTGTTAGACAAGACTCTAAAAAAAAGAAAATGTCTCTAGAAAAGCTCGTTTCTATCGTTCTGTTTAAAATGCTTAAAGAGAAAACAGTCTTTGGTCAGGACCGCTTTGTGGAGCAGTTTATGAGCAGCTACTGATTAGGAATAAAATTCAGAAATTATGAAGAACCTCCACTTAATATCAGGCTTTTTTTCTTTCCACCTTTTGAGGATATTAAGTGTTCTGGAACTGAATATGCAACGCAACAGACCAGTAATCATATATTACCTATAATTGCCAATTAGAATAATTATTAATTACCTATAGTTACTAGCAGTAAATAATAATAATTAAAAGTTACTAATCCATTTGAAATGGCTAATAATGTTCAGTTCCAAGTCATTTTTCATAATTCTCCATAATTAGTAATAATTACATAATTTCAGTCATTACAAATTCCCAAGAATGACTGCTAATTACCAATTTAGAATAATTACCAATCATTACAGATACCCAATAACTACACACACCCAATAAATATTCACTTCTAATAACTGCTGATTCTTAATTAGCTCTGATTTACAGTCATTCCAAATGTTTGCAAATTAGCAGTTCTTAATAATTCCAAATTACTACTAATTTACCAATTACTGTTTATTTTAATGGCTGCTAATTTTCAATTTTCAATCATTTTAAATTCTATGCTAATTATTCATTTCCAGTCATTTTCAACAATTACAGCTTTCCAATAAATTTCAGATTCCCAATAATTACAAATTGCCAACAATGTATAATAGTTCGTAATAATAATAATAATTTCCATTAACCAATAATTACAGATTAGACACCTAATAACTACAAATGCCCTTTATTCTCAATAATGTCCTATTTCTAATTACTATTCCTTTTAAATGCCTGCTTATTCCCAATTAACAATAATTTCTCATTTATAGTTACAGATTTCCAATCATTACAGAAACTCAATAACTACCAGTTGTCATTAATTACCAATTACTCATATGTACCAGTTTCCAACAGTTATTGATTCCCAATCATTTCAAATGCTGTAATCTGAAACTTCAGATTACTGCGTGAACTTGCTAACAGTAATGGCTATTCTGTTAATTAATAATTAATTCTGTCCTAATCCTTTACATCGAAGTTTCTTAAAACCATTTTCGACAGATATCATCGCAGAACGTGCTGGACGTTGCTTATTCAGATCTGTTCTGTCGTGTTGCTTAGCTTTCGTAAAGCCCAGACTGATATTCGGGGAAACACTGCACACACGCACACAGTGCTCGAAACCGAATCAAGGTTTCAGAGCAAGTGATCATTTGTAAAGAAAACAGGAGACAAACAATGGACAAAGACAAAAGGAAGGCCAGACAGAAGAACAAGTCATGAACCGTACTCTGAACCGGCCTGAAATACTTGAAGGAGGCGCGGCAGGAATAAGGAACTCGTCACTGCCCCGTGTGTACGGAGGAGACACTCCAGCGCTGCGCTGTTCGATTTTGTTCGATTTTATTTAATCCTCTCCGTCCCTCTGTCATATTGTTCATCGCGGGACCAACGTGCCCAGGACGGAAAAGCGCCAGAAAAAAAAAACAGTAAAAAAAAAAAAAAATTCCTCTTTGAGCCTGTTTGTGGAAGATTTTCTATTCAGACTGCCTGCACCGCACTGCATTTACATGTACATAGAAATTTTAAATAGAAGTTAACGTGCTGCAGCGTCCCCACAACGGCACACGCACACTCATTTCCCCGGCCTTCTGTGTTTTGTGGCCTGCTTTTAGCGAACGACGAGAACACATTTCTGATCCTCATCGCTCTCTCGAAATGAACTCAGCTAGTCCTCCAGATTTCAATATCATATATTGAAATGACTTGGAAGCGACACAAGCTGTTTCAGATGTGATGGTTATATTCCCGCAGCTCATCTCAAAACTCATGTACATACCATATGGTAAAAATCGTCACTTTCAATTTTTTTGAAATCACGTGATTTTTTTTTTTTTTTTTTTCCTTTTCTTTTCTTTGAAGTTCCTTTCACTCTTGGATTCTTAATTGTACACATCAAACGTTTTTCTTCTTTCCTCAGCGAAAGTGCACTACACTAGCTTACAAACTGAAAACCGGAAGTGACGACACTGTACAATTGTTCATAATGTTTTTTTTTATTATTATTATTATTTTGTACACAAAATAATGTCTGGTGATTTTTATTTATAAAGTTTTTGTTTTTGTTCGATTATATGTTGCTTTACAGAGGGAACTATTATTTATGATAAGTTAAAAGTGTGTTTGCGTGCACGGGCTTGTCCAGGACATAAATCCGCATGACATTGAGGATAAAATTATGACAATAGCACAATTGATGACATCATCTTGTTTTAGCGTTCATTTTAATATAATGGGTGACAGTACACTGGAATGTTAATGATAATGAATAGTTATTAATCGTACCAATATGGATGTCAAAAAAAACAAAAAAAAAACATTATTTCTGGATCATGCTTTGAAATATGCTGATAAAAAAAAAAGAAGAAGAAGATTGTATAGTTTTTTAAGACTACTGATTGCTAGGAGTCATCTGAAGTAAAATTATTCACACACACTTCAAATACGGTATAATGTATCCCCTCAGTGTCACTGTTGTGGACAAGCGGTGCACCTTGAGGTCAGATTTCATGTTTAAAACGAGTATATAATAATTAGCTTTTGTGTGTCACATTTACGCGTTTGCACAATTTGTATAAACGGACGGGTTCCTTCACTGCTTTTCTAACTTATTTCACGCTCTGTTTTCCCGAGATCTCAATTTGTATATAATAGTGACGACCTTTAGCCAAGCTACTGTTTATATGTTCTGTTCATGACGTGCCTTTCAGATAGCCATGTCGAAACGAGATCGGGCTTAGACGTGTAGACGTGTAGAAGAAGCGAACATAAGCTGTTTAATATATGAAACAATATACAGTACATCTCGAGAAAAATGTTTAATAGTGTGAAAAGTTTCACTTTCTTTTGGAATTTAACTTAAGAAGTCAAACTATCATATATTCTACATTCATGACATGCAAAGTGAAATTGTTCGATTTTTTTTCCCCTATTGTTTGTTGATGACGGCTAACAGCTCATGAAAATAACAAATCCTGTATTTCAAAATTCTAGAATACTTTAATTTCGAGTTTGAGTAAATTGCTATTCAAACAGTATAATACCATTTATCTTGTAAAAAAAAAAAAAAAAAAAATCGGAATTAAAACAAAAAATCTTGAAATATTTCACTTTCCATGTAATGTGCTTAGAATATATATGGGAATTTCACTTTTTTAAAAAAAATAAAATTATGAAAGTTTTCAAAAAAGAAACTTTTTTTTTTTGAGATGCACTGTAAAAATGTAAATGCTCCCGAGTGATCGTTTTGCCAAAACTTTTGGTGGGTAGAAATGTAAAGTAAAATATGTATTTTGTAATTGTTTACAGTCGTTGATGGGGCGTGAAAGGTGCACTTGTGATGAACAGGCCAGTCATTCATTACAGCTCATTTAATGAGATTAGAAATGCTTTAGGCTCAGTGATTGCTTGAAGTATTGATGCAAATGCGAGTTTCCTGTTTACTGCTCATTTTTATCCGCTTGCTTCTTTTGTTTAGCTTTGCTTTGTTTTGTTCTTCCCCAACCCACCCCTCTTACATACTGTCTGTGTCAATCAGTTTTCATCAGTTCATCCTGCTTTTGTGTGTTTCATGTCATGACGGTGATAGACGATTTAGAGGACATAATGAATTGAAATAAAATAAAGTCTGTTTTTTTTTTTTTTTTTTTTTTAATGAATCTGCTGGATATATTTTTATTTTTCAATAAACTTTCTGTGACAACAGAAATTTCAATATAATATCTATGTGCACTCTAAAGCAGCATATATACTATATATACATACACATACACACACATGTATGCATATATGAATACGTATATAACTAGCGGCTCCTTGCCAGTATCAGTAACACACAGGTGAGACTCGAAGTCATGCAGGGATGCCTTCAGACTTGTGTAAGTCTTAACCACACATTGTGCAAACAAAACATCGTTTGCATGCCTGTATGTTTAAGCAGGTCGACGTTCCTGGCAAAGAACCTCCACGGTGGCCGCCTGCAGGAAATCCCTACGAAAATATACATCATCATAAACCAGTTCACCTTGTTGTGCCTATTTGCAAAAGGATTTACACCAACGAGCAATGCAATGCATTACTATATTACAAGAAAACACAAGACTCACTCTACTGCACCTAAAAGTTTACTAAGCTACTATCACTAGTTAACCCATGGCCACTACAATATTGTTATATTTGCTACATGTGACGCTCGGATACCTGACAAAAGTCCCACATATACATCTGAAAAGGCTAGAAATGACGATTCACATAATACTTCCAGATTTCACATCCTCTAGGGCGAGGATAAGGCCTCACATGTGCAATCACTTTCTGTGCTAACATTTTTTTTTCTTTTTGACAAGATTCAATCAAACATAAAATTATACAGTAGAAAAACACCCACTGATGTCGTAGAGTAGTCGACCAAACTTTGAGAGAGCTTGATGTCTAACTGCGTGGTCAATTTGAAAGAATTTAGCATATCATGCTAACAAGGTAGGATTAGTATTCATGAAGTTAGCCAATGATTTCTAATGAGGGACTAAAATAAAATGATGAAAAAAATCCCAACCGTTACATAAGCCTACGGCGGTATGTTTTATGAATGAAAAATTAATAAATAAATTAAGGTCCTTTTAAGAAATCTTAAAAGAACCATGAAATGTGAATGCTCCATAAGTTACTAGCTTCATTTAGCATTCTTTAGATGATTTCATGGGAGAACAAGAGAAATATAACCAAGTGAGAAGTAAATAAATAAATAAAATGTTTTTATCTATTGAATATAATTAATTTAATATAATTATTAAATATCTGGTTAAAGGAAATAAAATGAATATCATGAAACTGTTGTGTATGTGATACGCATTACATTATCTTAAGACTATTCTCTGACTAAACTTGCTCGGATTAGCATTCATGAGGTGTTTACAATGTGTTAAAATCTTACACAGCAATGTCTTGTGAGTAAGGAAGTGGAATACAGTGGAACCTCAGATTGCGAGTAACTCAGTTTACGAGTGTTCCGCAAGACGAGTAAAAATTTTTAAGAAATTTTGACTTGAAAAACGAGCATGTCTTTGTTTACGAGTGCCGAGTTTTTGGACAGCGACACACACACACTCTCTCGCCTTTACAACCCCCCTCCCCGGCTTCACACAGACACACACACTCTGCTTTACACAGGTGGGGGGAGGGAGGAGGAGTTTTACAGTGTAAGACGAGGCGAGGGAAGGAGCTAATTCTACACACACACACACACACACACATACACACACATATACACGGTGCCTGTGCGCACAAACAGAAACACTTATCCGTGTGTATAAGTGCAGGTTAATTTGTTTTATTTTTACTTTATATATTGTATTAATTATTTTTCTGTATTTATTTTTTGGGCTGTGGAACGAATTATTTGAGTTTTCATTATTTCTTATGGGAAGATTTGTTTTGGTTTATGAGTGTTTTGGAATACGAGCCCGCTTCCAGAATGAATGATGCTTGTAATCCAAGGTTCCACTGTAGATGTAATTGTAAAATGAGAAATTAACAAGTAAAACAATGTTATATTTGATAAAACACTTTAAATGAGAAATGAGAGTAAAATGAGAGTGTAACATACCATAAGCCTAATGCTAGCCTCAAGCCTAGACTAGCTCGAACTAGCTGTCACTTGTTTCATTGATTTATTGTAAAGTGAATGCTACTTAAAAAAAGAAAGATGAAATCAGTTTAAATTAACATTTTAAAAAATTTAAATGTCGTAGGCAGGGGAGGGGGGGTTGTTAACTCCTTAAGAGCAAAAAAAATAAAAAAAGGCTAAAAGTTCTTCCAGAATGTTCTTCCATGTGTGACTTATGCTGACTGGGCTACTGTAGTAGCTTTACTGAAAATGTCCAATTCATCCCAGGACGCTTAATTATAATACACCAATCAGCCATAACATTATGATCACCTGCCTAATATTGAGTAGGTCCCCTATTTTGCCACTGTGTGTTCTGAGACCTTTCTATCACAACCAACATTCATTAACTTTTTCCTTAAATCTGAGCTACTATCTAGCTCTTCTATTGGATCGGACTATACAGCCAGCTTTTACTCCCCATGTGCATCAGTGAGCCTTGGACACCCATGACCCTGTCGCCAGTTCACCGGTTTTCCTTCCTTGAACCTTTGTGGTAGATCCTGACCACTGCAGACCAGGAACATCTCACAAGACCTGCAGTTTTGGAGTAGCTCTAATCCGGTCCTTTAGCAATTCACAATTTCGCCACTCAGATCCTTAAGCTTGGCCATTTTTTCTGCTTCCAACACATCAACTTCAGGAGGAAAAAAATGGTTCACTTGCTGTCTAATATTGTATCTCCCACCCACTTCCAGTCACCAAAGGGCCAATAATGTAATTCTGTGACTAAACTGTGAAACCATAGCGGTAAGCGGAGCTGTGCTAATCACCGAACGCTCTCGTTCGTAAAACCTACACAAAATCGAACAATACTTGAAACTCGCCAGAACTAATTAAATATAAAACACACGCACCATTCTAACGTGTACGCCAGCCACGTCACTTAACATGGGCAAATTATCATAGCTAATGAAATAATTGACATTAATTATGTAGTATATTTCTCAAATCCGTATGTCTACTTCTACTTCTACTACTACTACCAATAAATCTATAATTAACATTGTATAATTATACATAACCATTAAAAATTCAACTTTGACCTTCAGACCAATGTAGTTGTAACTATATGAGATAACTATATGATGTACACTATTAAGATTGAATAATATTTTGCTAATCTTTCTGTGCTGTTGTAAACTCTCAGATGTTCCGGTTTGGACCGGTTTGTTACGAGTGTGCTTCTTGTACCTGTTTTTTTTTTCTTTTTTTTTCGTTTTAACGTAACTATCCGTTTTTACTCTGCAGGATGTGATCGTCTTGCACCTGACTGGCTTGTAAAGAGGTAGAGCTCCTCCTGGCAAAGACATCCAGACCCTGTAATCACATTGAAGGAAGAAAAATGTCCTGATGATATAGAATGTGAGTTACTGTAACAGCACGGCAGCTGCTGCTTCGTTTGTCGCTCGAGGTGCAGACAACGATCCTGCTGAAGATGAATGAATGCTAAATATAGAACTGTGTCCAAGCTAAAATATCTCATTCTCTCTCTTTCTTTCTTCTTTCCATTTCTATTTCGCACCAGACACTCCAGTCTCCCGGTCAAAAAAAAAACAAAACAAAACAACGCCTTGTCATTTTCACAAATGGTAAACACACACACATACTGTACACACACTCAATAGCTCGGTATTATTAATACAGCGATGTCCATCGGAGATTTGCCACGCCCATGAAGGACGCGTCTTCGACCCAGTTTCATATCTTCTCTTGTTCCTGTTCCTGTTCCACTTCGTCCTCGTTTCCCTCAAAGCTGTCTTCACAGAGCAGGGGTGATGTTGGAAATGATGAAAGGTTGCTGTGATGCATTGTGCATTCTGTATATATATATATATATATATGTTGGGTATGTGTGTGTGCCAAGGTGAGTGTTTCCCTTCTTAGCGAGAGTCTCTTCAAAGTGTGCGTGGGTGTATGCAAAAAGAGTCCAGTCTCCACTGTGCGCTGTTGATCCTACTCGAAGCGCTCATAGTGTCTGGTCTGTCTCACTCGAGGGACCATGTCAATCAGCAGCCTGAGGAAGGAGGCAGACACGCAATGACTGACAGCAATATAACCAAGAAACATGCTGTAACCTGGCGAACTACATACGCATGGATGACGAAAATCCTTCATTTAGGTTACTAATGAATAATTTGCAACCTGATTTACTCAGTGTTTTAACTTTCAATCTGGGCTTATATTACATTATCAATTCATCAGAACAAACAAAACAAATCATAGAAAAACTCTCCCCCGACATATACATGGCCTTTCTGAAAACGGTGTTTAAACATTGGTTCTTTACAAACAGTAGTTTGACTTTTTGTTACATAAGGTTATGGGAACCGCTGCACATGGTTAGATTCTAACTGTAGCTCAATTCATTCGAAAGCTTTATTTGATTTGGTGCCCAGCAGGACCATCATCCACCAGGACCCAACACTCACTCAGTCATCATCTATTCCGCTTAATCCTGTATTCAGTGTCACGAGGGGCCTGGAGCCTATCCCAGTAGACTTCGGGCACAAGGATGCGTGGACAGGGTGCCAATCCATCCTTTCAGGGCACACACACATACTGTACATACAATCATTCACACACTACGGCCAATTTGGGATTGTCAATTAACCTAACCTACATGTCTTTGGACTGTGGGAGGAAACCGGAGTACCCGGAGGAAACCCGGGTAACATGCGATTTCCAAGCACACAGAAGCGAGAAACGAACCTGGCCGGGAATCGAACCCGGACCCTGGAGGTGCAAGGCGACAGTGCTAACCACTACACCACCGTGCCGCTCAGGACCCAACAAAAGATTTTTTTTTTTTTTTTATTTAAAAAACAGGTGATTTTTATTAACATGAGAGTGTTGAATGCTTGCGCCATTTATTCATCTTCAGTTAATGCTTTAAACTAATCATGACCACTTTAGCTTAGCAGGATAGATTGGGTAGAATTTAGGAGCTTTGGGAGCAAGAAGGATTGGTCAGAATTCCTTTTGGGAAAGGCAGGATTAGTTGGAGGTCGTTTCTGAATTTCTACAGAATTTCGTTCAGTTTTAAGGACTGGCCAGAGTTGAGGAAAGAAAGGGATTGATCGGAATTACTTTGGAAATGGAGGGGTCACCATTATTTCTTGAGCAGGGCAAATATTGGGAGCAAGAGAGATGGTCAGTATACCTTCTGGAGACCTTCAAGATTCTTCAGAATTCCTTTGGGAGTGGTTGGGATTGGTCAGAATTTATTGGAGATTGGAGTGGACTAGTGACAATTCCTACTGAGTAGAATCACTTTAGAAGCAATTCTGAGACCAGATCGGTCAGAATTCCTTCTGAAGTGGGTGGAATTGACCTTTATTCAACTGATCCGGTTGGACAGAAAATTGTTTAGAATTGGCTAGAATTCCTTTGGGAGTGCATGGGTATGGTGAAATGTCTTCAGGAGTAAGTAATATTGATTAGATGTTCAAGGGCAGATAAAATTGGACGGATTTCCATGGGGGGCTGTTAAGATTGGTCAGAAACCTATTGGGAATGGGTGTGATTGTTCGGACTGCATTTACAACTGGGTAGGATTTGTAGGTAGGATTTCGTCAGGAGGAGGATTGAGTAGGATTTAAACAAAACAGTCCTGCTTGCACCACTACTTTTTCCCAAATCCCCACTTGTTCACTGGGCCGCAAAAAGCATTATTGGGATCAGCCACTGATGTCAGTTGAGGATGCCAAGGGTGCAAGTAACATTCCAGTTAATTCCAAAAGAGTTCAGTGGGGTTGAGGTAATAATAATGAATAATAACGGCGTGTATTCTATTAAGCATTTCTAGTGAATGTGTCATATTTGGGAAAGTTACTATGCTGGAAAATCTTACTTGATGCCATAAGCGAGGATGATCAGTCCAATGAGAACACCAATGGCGCCATCCAAATACCAAACCTTTGGGTTGTGCTTGAACACTTCAGCGCTGATGAGGATGGAGAAACCCATAACTCCGCCCACCAATGAGTTGAAGCCTGCAGACAATCAAAGTAACAGTACAAACAGTAAAAGAAATTAGCCTTCAATGGCTTGTGAGGCAACTTTTCTCTATTTCCAGTGTTATTTTAAGTGTTTAAGCCTATGAACGCCCACTCGTAATTAGCTGTTCTTATAGAAATGATAACTTATTGGAACTAATGAATTCATATGAACACGTCGTTCGGTACTGATGTAGCTGCTCTTTTAGACATCAACACCTTCTGAGCAACCACACTGTAGGTCAAAACATCAAATTATTTATTGTCTCATTCTCTTCCATCGTTTTCGTTCCTGTGTTTGGATCCAAATTCTCAGAAAGGACTTGTCATAGACGCAGTAAAAAGGTGTATAATGATTCCTAGTGTTAGGAGGAAATTTCTCAGCGCAGGTGTTAAATTTCACACTCGGATGCTGAATTTAGGTGCATGTTAGTCAGCTTATGCAGGTCTGTGTGTGTCTGGTTGTTTGCTCTGCTCTCGGTGCAGCGTGTTTGTGAAATCAATGTTGCTTTATCTTGAAGAGAACACAACTTTCTGCCCTGTAGTGGTGTGTGGGGGTCACAGAGAAGGGCAACATTTCGGAAAGTCCTGAGAACTCTTGCGTACTGTAGGTTTACGCTGCAGGTACAGGACGAGGGTGATGATGATGATGATGATGATGATGATGATGATGATGATGATGAGTCCACAGTTCTTGGGAATACTTTTTTCAACAATAACCTGGATTTCAGTTCTGCCTTGGGCATGCCCTAATCAACTTTTCCTAATGACTGAGTAGTGCATAATGACTGTCGATGGAGATTTTTTTACTGCATTTAGAATGAACAACACATTTTTCCTTTTTTTTTTTTTTTTAATCACAAATGATGGTAAATATTTTGTAAAATGATATTTATTCATGGCTACGGACAAAAAGTGCAAAATGGGCCTCCGAGTGGCGCAGTGGTTAAAGCGCTCGCCCTATCATCCGGAGATCGCTAGTTCGAATCCCGGGTGGTGCTGTAACCTCTCGCAGCCGGAGGTCTAGAGAGAGCTGATTGGCCGAGCTCTCTCAGAGGGGAGGGATGAGAGGTACATAGTGCTCTGACATTAATCACGGCTCTACAGCCAATCAGGGGCGTCTGTGAGCTCGCGCAGCGGAGGGAGCGGATAGCGCCGTCCTCCGAGTGTGTTACGCCGCCCCCAACGGTGCGCGAGCGAGCAGTTCGAAAAGATGCCCCAGTCCTCATTTCGTCATAAATTCATTCAAAATCGTTTTACTGCGACAGGCTGTGAAGCATGTAAAGAAGCAATAAAAAGAATAAGAAAATGCTTGTTTGTGTAACAACCTCAAGCAGCGACCTCATTTCCCCTCTCGTCCGATCCAACCACTCAGCATTTAATCACCGGCCTGATCATCTGTCACCTGTTTTCTCACTGGTTCATGTCTCAAGTTATATTTTTCTTTAGGCTTGAATGATTCGTAGGTCACCGTGTGGCGGCGTAAAAAACAAAAAACATTCCTCTGAAACAGCAAGTCCTTCAGGAAGCCTGGAGAACTATTCCTCAAGAGAGCATTAAAAACACTAGAAAGTCTGCAGCTTATTGGTCAAAACAAGCTTGTAATGTGTATTTTTAAGATCTTGCTCTTCGTTCGCGCCCAGATCCTCCTAGTTCACTCTGTAATCGGGATTTTATCTGAGTATACAAGGCCACGTGTCTGTTGAAGAAGATACGAGACTTTTGATTACAACCGATGTTTTAGAATTGAATTGTTAGCATTGAGTTTAACAGGTACATACAGCACACCCACCAGGAAATTTACAGGGAACATCTGTACACCTGGACGTTCATGAAATTATTCAATCAGGCAATTACGTGCCCGCGGCGCAATGCATAAACTCATGCGGATACAAGTCAAGAGCTCCAATTAAGGGGCAGATGGTCTACAGCAGAAGACCACATCGGGTTTCACTCGTGTCAGCCAAGAACAGGAATCGGAGCTTACGCTGGGCATCGAAATGGGCAGTTGAGCATTGCGAAAACATTGCTTTGTCTGGTGAATGTCAGTTTTTTGCTCTGAACTGCAGGTGGTACAGTCAGAATTGAGCCCGTCTTATGTCAGCACCTCAGGGTTCTGCTAGTATAACAGCATGGAGAATATTTTCCTTCCAGACATTAGACATTTTTTATCCCATAGCTAATTGGCGGACTTGAAAGCACATTTATCTCAATACTGTATGGCCTTGATTTACTGCACTCTGCACGTCCGTCCGTCTCGTATTCCTTAACACTGCTTTGTTGTTTTGTGCAAAGGAGAAATGGGAGCTCCTCCAGGTGCGGATGGAAATGACGCAGTAATTAAAGCTTACCGTCAGTGATGAGCGCCCTGCTGGTGAGCACTTTACCCAGCATGCACTTTAGCACGGCCAGAATTGTGCACGCCAGGCCGCTGAGCACGGACACGCTGTAGAGGAAGTCGTCCTGCAAGAGAGGAAGAGAGAGAGAGAGAGAGAGAGATGAGATGCACAGATGGATGTTGACAGAAGGGTGGAGAGGGTGGGAGTTAGAGAGACAGACCGAGACAGAGAGAGAGAGAGAGAGAGAGAGAGAGGTGAAAGATGAGTGATGGGGAGAGAGATGAGAAAAGCTGCATTCATAATCTTAGCCAAATCATTACTACTGCATGCCAGCCTTGTAGGCAGGAAATACTGCAGCGCTGCAAGGTTACGGTTATTAAAACGCAGCACTTTTCTCCCTCTCGCACACACACACACAACATAAACATACAATATACTGTACTGTATGTCAATATGCCCACCACCTCAACAGTGCTATGAATGTGCAGTATCAGCAGCAGAAAACTCTTTATGGTGCCTACAAATAAAAACCCCAGTGGTGATGATTTCGACTTCAAGCATTAAAAGTAAAACACCGATTCGCACTGAAGTCTCGTTTATCCCTCTTACAGCACTGATACGACCCTCAATCTAGATCAGTAGATTGAAGACCTGCTGTCTCCAGGGCCCTGCTCCGAATTCTCAACTATCGCCTCCTACGTTTTCTCTCTGGTTAACGCCACTGCAATCAGCAGAGAGAGAGAAAGAAAGAGAGAAGCGGCCCTGGATCAGACGGACGCGTCAGTCCAGAGGGCCATGTTACAGTAACTGTTCAAAGCACTGAATTACAGACCTCAGATATACTGTAGAACACTAGTACTATAGTACTAGTACTAACTATTACACTTAGTTATTTAAGTGTAAATCTGAGTCGGATAACACACAGATCATGCGGTACGTTTCAATAAAGGATCCCGACATCGTTTAGCTTTCAAACGTAAGCTAGCATGCTAGTGAGACACAACCTGCAGGCTCAGAGTTAACCGGTTGTAATCACCCAGCAGCCACAAAACAACTCCTCCAGGTCAAGTAATTTCTGCTAAACTGTTAAATCAGAAGCGAGATGAAAGGTAAAACAAAACAAAACAAAACAAAAAAACACTGCGTAACACGAGAGATCGGTTCCGTGAAACTGGAAATGATGCAGTTTGGACTTTGTGTCAACACCATTTTACCGTACAGCCAATTGGAAACTAAGATGCTCACTGTATTTCTGAAAGAAAATGAACCATTAGAGAGGTAACATTACAACACTAAGAGGTGTGTAACATGAGACACCTGCGCTGTATGCAGGAAGCTGTTCATCGCAAGCTCTGATCATGATTCTAAACCGCGTCCGAAACTTTAGGGGCCACGGATGTGGTCGGAATGAATGTTGAATGGATGTAGGCGGTTGGCACTGTCGCCTTGCACCTCCAGGCTCTGGGTTCGATTCCCGTCTCTGTGTGCATGGAGTTCGCATGTTCTCCCCGTGCTTGGTGGGTTTCCTCCGGGTACTCCGGTTTCCTCCCACAGTCCAAAGACATGTAGGTTAGGTTAATTGGCGTTCCCAAATTGCCCGTAGTGTGTGAATGAGTGAGTGTGTGTGTATGTACAGTACAGACCAAAAGTTTGGACACACCTTCTCATTCAAAGAGTTTGAATTTGTATTATGGCAAGAAAAAGCAGCTAAGTGAAGAGAAACGAGTGGCCATCATTACTTTAAGAAATGTCCGAAAGATTGGGAAGACTTTGAAAGTGTCCCCAAGTGCAGTCACAAAAACCATCAAGCGCTACAAAGAAACTGGCTCACATGCGGACCGCCCCAGGAAAGGAAGACCGAGAGTCGCCTCTGCTGCGGAGGAGAAGTTCATCCGAGTCACCAGCCTCAGAAATCGCAGGTTAACAGCAGCTCAGATCAGAGAGCAGGTCAGTGCCACACAGAGCTCTAGCAGCAGACACGTCTCTAGAACAACTGTTAAGAGGAGACTGTGTGAATCAGGCCTTCATGCTAGAATATCTGCTAGGAAACCCCTGCTAAGGACAGGCAACAAGCAGAAGAGACGCGTTTGGGCTAAAGAACACGATAAAGAACACAAGAAAGAAATCTTTTTGAATGAGAAGGGGTGTCCAAACTTTTGCTCTGTACTGTATGTCTATGTATGTGTGCCCTG
This sequence comes from Clarias magur, assembly GCA_013621035.1. Lineage (NCBI taxonomy): Eukaryota > Metazoa > Chordata > Actinopteri > Siluriformes > Clariidae > Clarias > Clarias magur. The sequence goes on along the minus strand of QNUK01000064.1, from coordinate 45,342 downwards.
TGATGGCTTGGCACCCTCACCAGGGTGTACCCCGCCTCGTGCCCTAAGCCTCCTGGGATAGGCTCCACCCCCCCCGTGATCCTGAATACAGGTTAAGAGGTATAGACGATGAGTGAGCGAGTGAGCTAAATGGATGTTAGTTGTCCTCAATCCTTCGAACTACGGTTACAAAGCATTGTTTTGATATTGTATGTGTAACATTCTGTTGTGGTCGCTCATTCAACACTACTGTAGCTCAATGTGATTTTATAAAAATCATTCTAACTTGTTGATCCGTCCTTCTGTTTGGACCGAACGGCGCTGGTCATGATAACTACGACGACGGTCATCCAGTGTGAAGGGTTCCTACTGGGCCGTGGTTATTAAGCGGCTGCATGTTGCTACTGAAAGACAAATAAACAAGGCAAATTATATGAACCAATAAATATAACAAGAAAACTCAATGATGTACGCATACAAGGGGCGTTCAAGTTCATGGGAAAAAAAAACAGGCGAAAGATTTCAAGCACAGTACGGTGATGAGATTCTCAGCCGCAGTAAAACATTTGAAAGGAGCAAAAGTTTTACCGAAGGCCCACAGTGGTCAGGATGGCTAAGAGCCCACCGCAGTCACTCCGGTGAACATTCAGCGAGTGGATTGCCTGATCCTTGAAAATCGACACGCAATTTGCAAAAGCGACACATTTGTCATAATCATTCACCAGCTCTGATTGGATCATTAAGGAGTTCCTGGGAGGCCAGCGTCGCAAAAGACATGAAGCAGACAGTCCGATCGTGATTTTCCGCACACTGAACCAAATTTCTACCTTGATGGTGTCCAAGCACGAGTGGAACACTGGAGCAGGGGATTATATAGAGAAACAAGGGAATATTTTTAACTCTCATAATCGGGTTCTGTTATTCTGTACAATCAGGGTTGACCTGACGCTCCTTGTAGAGAAACAGAGATTAGCTGAGGTTTCAACATCAGTAATTAAAACATAATTCCCAGAGCGAGGCTCTAAGCTTCTCGATGCTGTACGCTCCACGATATGCAGTCGACACATCGCTTCTTTGTACATCACACCAGATTAAAATCTCACAACCGTGAATAGCATGGGAAAAAAAAAAAAAGCTTCTTATCTCTTTCGGTCCTTTGAATTACTGTACGATATGTAATGTGATAGTGACACCTTGACTGTGCCATGAATGAGATTGAATCAGTGTGAGATAGAAATATAAGGACCACCATATCCATGAGGGTAATGCTGTTTTTCTATGGAAAGGACCACCATAGTATATCATGTACTCTGTACGGACACGACAGATTCAATTCCACAATCATTGCAAACACGCCATGTTACAGTCATGAGGGTTCAAAGGAACCAGACTCCAAAGGAAACCCGAGAGCAGGTGTAGAGGAGTGAAGGCAAGCTGAGCTTATTGGTGCAAATCGATCCACTGAGTTCTGGGCGTTTTTTTTTCTTCAGGAAGTCTACAGGAAGACTTAGTCATCTAGACGGGATTGTTGCCAAGACGGACCGGTGTGGCCGCGGGATCATTAATCGAGATCGCAAAAGCATGATTTTTTCTTCTTATGTTCATAAGAATAACATTCCTCTCGTAGTGCTGTACATAGCCTGATCTGGTGGCATAACCAGCTTGGTGGTTGTGAGGTTTGAACCTGGGATCTTCTGAACCGTAGTCCAATTCCTTAACCACTGAGCTACCCCTGCCCTGGACATACCTATACCTGAGCCTGGACATCGCCTATTGTGTCCTGTGCCTTGAGACGGGATCCATGATCAATCCCGATGGTACGGTTCCAGTTTCCCTAAAACAACCTCTGAATAACTCTCTGTGACCATACATCAGGAACAGCACATCTCTTCCTAAACTCACTCTGACGCCGCTTAAACGGACTGGTGACAGTAGGTTCGCACTGTACACCGTCATCCTGACGAGGGGTCGAGTGAACTGAGTGAAGGGCTACGACGTTGAATGACGTGGTGGGTGTCTGGCGCCTACGTGGTCTCGACTCGGTGTGTTCGAAGCTCCATATACTGAGGAGTACGTTGTCCGTTGTTTCGTTCAGATTGCTTCATCCTAGCGGGAATATTCGAGGGCCTCTTTCGAAGTGAATCACTCTGTACTGATATAAAGAGAGAAACAATCGGACTGAGCGTTTACATGCTATTCCCGTTGTATGGATTATTAAAGGTTTATCACTGAACATTTATTCCGCATTGTTCCAAATGAGGTATTTACAACAATAGGTTATTATTCTTCTTCTTCTTATTATTATTATTGGAAGGCGGCACGGTGGTGTAGTGGTTAGCACTGTCGCCTTGCACCTCCAGGGTCTGGGTTCGATTCCCGTCTCTGTGTGCATGGAGTTTGCATGTTCTCCCCGTGCTTGGTGGGTTTCCTCCGGGTACTCCGGTTTCCTCCCACAGACCAAAGACATGTAGATTAGGCTAATTGGCATTCCCAAATTGGCCGTAGTGTATGAGTGTGTATGTGTTTGTGCCGTGCGATGGATTGGCACCCTGTCCAGAGTGTACCCCGCCTCGTGCCCTGTCTCCTGGCATAGGCTCCGGGCTCCCCGTGCCCCTGAATACAGGATAAAGCGGTATAGACGATGAGTGAGTGAGTGATCATTCTTGGAATACTGTAGTCCGTCTAAACTCACTTTATAATACACAAATATTTTAGATATTTATCTTTCCTATCAGTTTATGAGTCCTGAAGACACACGCGCGCCACGTAGCTGAATTTTTCCGGTAAACACAGATCACCCTTTGGCTTTTCTAATCCAATTCGCGCCAGCATTCGAAAACCGAACAGCCCATATTTGTTCATTCCTTAGTGAGACTCGTGACTTCGGTGCCTGAGCAAACACGCGAAGACACACAAGCAGAAACACACACAAGCGCAAAACACACAGCTTTATAATAAGGAAAATGAAAGCAAACTGTTGGCTTTAATTAACTAACAAGGTGGATGGGTTTCTTTGTGTGTGCGTGTGTGTGTGTGTGTACGCGTGTGTGTGTGCGCGTGTGTGTGTGCGTGTGTGTGTGCGTGTGTATGTGTGTGCGTGTGTTTATGTGCATGATTGGAAAATGATCTAAGATTGTATAGTGGTGATGTCATTTAATTTTGGTGTATATGACATTAGTGTATGTTTGTATGCTTGATCTCTTTATTGCAGATCATTAATAATCTGCAGGCTCATAGCTCTGTACACACACACACACACACACACACACACACACACACACACACACACACACACACACCACAAACACTTTGCATGATTCCAGTCCAGCGTACACTGAATACCCTGATAAAATATCCAGAGCATTTAATTACCCAGCTAAGGTGTGTGTGTGAGTGTGTGTGTGTGTGTGTGTGTGTGTGAGACAGGGTGACTGTGTCTAAGACAAGATGGCCATCAGGGAAAAGACAAAGAGGACGTCTTTGGGTAAGACAGGGAAGATGGAAAAACTTAAAAAGAGGGTGTGTGAGAGAAACAAGCGTGAAAGCAGAAGGAGCATATCGCATATGTGTGTGTGTGTGTGTGTGTGTGTGTGTGTGTGTGTGTGTGTGTGTGTGTGTGTGTGTGTGTGTGTATACATGTGTGTAAGAGTTTGTAAGCGAGCAAAAGACAGGGATGTGAAGAGACGAGAAGGTTGAATGTGTGAATGAACGGATGCTAGTCTGAGCAAGAGCGAGGGGGGGAGAGGTGAAGTGCAGAGAGAGCGTGAGGAAGAGGATGAAAGGAAAAGAAACTTTGTGTGTATGTGCAGGTGTGTGTGTGTGTGTGTGTGTGTGTGTGTGTGTGTGTGTGTGCAGGTGTGTGTGTGTGTGAGTGTGTGTGTGTGTGTGTGTGTGTGTGTGTGTGTGTGTGTGTGTGTGTGTGTGTACGGGTGTGTGTGTACGTGTGTGTGTGTGTGTGTGTGTGTGTGTTTGTGTGTGTGCAGGTGTGTGTGTGTGTGTGTGTGTGTGTGTGTGTGTGCAGGTGTGTGTGTGTGTGTGTGTGTGTGTGTGTGTGTGTGTGTGTGTGTGTGTGTGTGTGCAGGTGTGTGTGTGTGTGTGTGTGTGTGTGTGTGTGTGCAGGTGTGTGTGTGTGTGTGTGTGTGTGTGTGTGCAGTAGCAAATGCAGGCAGCAAAAAAAACAACATATATCAGATCTATTTTTAACAGGTGCTTGTATGCGCCAAATGTGGCTTCACAGGCCAGAGCAGGAGCTCGAGTCCTCTAGAGAGCAGCCAGAGTCCTGATTAAAACACCCCCCCCCCCTTCACAAACACACACACACACACACACACACACTTTCATCTCTTCCTTCTCTTTCATTTTCCTTTAGCCGCTTCAGTTCTCCTAACTTAGTTACATTACAGCATGGGGTAAGTAAAGCACAAGCGTCTCTGCTGTGTGTCTGTGTTCGTGTATGTGCACACACCCATGTGTGTGTGTGTGTGTGTGTGTGTGTGTGTGTGTGAGAGAGAGAGAGAGAGTGATGGAGGTAGGGAATAGCTCAGCTCTCTTCCCTCCTTATGTTGCCAAGCAGCCCGGATTGCCTGGCAACAGAGGAGTGAGCTGATTCGCAGTGTGCACGCACGCATGCACACACACACACACACACACACACGTCCCTGGTTTCCCACTTCGCCCAGTGACGCTGTCTCGTCTCGCTTCGCACCCCAGCTGTGTTCTGACGCTTCTCTCCATCCTGATGTCTGGCAAATCGTTCCACGAAAATGAATGTTAAAGTGTTAATTAATTAAAAAATAAAAATAAAAAAAGATGATGATGAAGATGATGATGATCCTACCAGTTTGGACTGGGATTGAAATGATCGAGAACAAGAGAAGATTTCTCATATTTAATTGTCCCCTTTTTTTTTTTTTTTTCATTTTGATTTGTAAACCCAGAGTCTCTATGAATATGGTAATCAATCCAGACGTTCATTCATTTCATCAGTTCGGCTTTTCTTCAATCTTTCGTCACAGACTCCTGCTCCTGCGCTGGGATTTTCAGACGTTCCCAAGCCGACTGTCAGATAATCTCTCCAACGGGTTCTGGCTCCGGGGTCTCCATCCCCTGGAGTGGCTCAATATCCTCTGGGAACGCCAGAGAAACTAACAATTACCTGGTTGAAGCGTGACTGGCAACCATGTGTGCATTCGAGTTCATTTAAATCGGAATCCAAGATCGTAATTGATTGAACGAGGCAAACGGGGTAAGATCATCAAACGAGGTGAAACGTGACTCCGCACCTACACGGCTACAAGACTCCGCGGGAATCCTGGAGAGTATTTCATCCGATTACCTTCAGCCAGGAGGAAGCAGTGGTTCTGTTCTTGTCTTTCAAAATGTCTAAGTCTTCTGTTCCAGAGAAGGACATCAACTCAATTACTGGTTAACGTACATCATTAACATCCCTGCAATGTAAGAGCACTTACACACCTACAGGCCCAAACAAGCCAAATGATCAGACTTGTTTAGGAAAAGGCAATTTTCAGTATTTCCTTTGAAGAACCTCGCCAGTAGGCGGGTTGCCTACTTGAAATCGTCTCAGAGGAACAGGATCCCAATCTAGTGTCCAATGTCTGCCAGCGTTCCTCGACTACAGTCTGGAATCTACAGTAGATCCACTGCAACCCTGACCTTAATGATTACTATGATTAATGGATGAACGACGTGGCACTGCGGCTTGGTAATTAGCAGTGTCACCTCAACCCTCCAGGCCTGGGTATCTCATCTCCGGTGTGGGAGTTTGTTGCGTTTGCATGCTGCCTCGTGCTTGGTGGGTTTCCTCCTTGTACTCCAGTTTTCTCCCGCAGTCCAAAGCCATCAAGTCTAGTCTGATTGGTATTTCCAAATTGCCCATAGTGTATGAATGAGTTGTGTATGTATGAATGTATGTGTGTGCGCCCTTTGAAGGACTGGCACCCTGTCCAGAGTGTATCCCACCTTGTCTCCTGGGATAGGCTCCAGGTCCAAAGCCATGCAGTCTAGTCTGATTGGTATTTCCAAATTGGCCATAGTGTACGACTGGGTGTTTGGGTATTTGTCCATCCCGGGTGTACCCTGCCTCGTGCCTAAGGCTCCATGCCTTCCATGACCCTTCACTGTATAGATACTCCAGATATAATGGATGGATGGATGGATGGACTTTAAATAGTGGAGCACTCTGGCATAAATTCTCAGACCATCTTTGCTAAACATCTGCTCAATTTGTCAGGACCGCCACGACTCGGGCTGCAAAGATGGATTTTATAAGATTCAGGAGAAATCCCCTGTTTGGCCAATTTGGTGCTGAGCTAAGACCAAAAGGCTTTCTGCTAAAATACCCTACTGTGTATGATTATGAATGCGCCATTAAAAATAGCCCTGGCATACATCCATATTTATGAGGGTAACTGGGCGTTTTATTCTTCCTGAGGTCACTGCACAGGACACCTGGAGTTTGAGATCTTGGTCAGTGACGGCGAAGCTCAAGAAAGCTTCACTCACACAAACCATTGCTGTGCTGCACAAACCATTATTTAGTGCCTCATTGGCAAATGGGTCCAGGAACAAGAACACCGATGTTAATCTTCCTAGGGCAAGATTTGGAGGTGTATGAGGAAACTGTTCAGCAGTTCATCACGAGCATGGTGGGAGAAAAACTGGCACATCTTTGCAATGTAACGATTTGAACAGCAACACCACACCTCAGACGGGAAGTCTCTGTACTCGTCTGTACTGTAGCTTTATAAATATAAAAATATCACCTACAATTCTGACATTCTTGCTGCTACTGCGACTTTCTGCAACATTCCAGTGATGTTGTCACGGTTCATCATCGGTTCACGGATCATAATTAACAGTCTGGTTTGCTGGGTTAGAGCTAATTGCATGACATTTCTTATCTGTGGCTAGATAACAGGATGACAAGCAAGTGACAATGACCTTCTGGACTACCGGCGTGTTAGAAGAAATGCTCCGGCGTGATCTAGGCGCTATGATTGACTGTACCTCGGAGGAGAGAAAACTGAGCAGGCCCTACTGATATTTGAACACGTAGCGCACCTTCGCCCCCCCAAGGTAATGGGTTAGCGGTGTGAAAAAAGTCCAGCCAGCAAGACTAAGCCACGGAGGATTCACTGGGGAAAGTGAGGAACCGAGGACGAGGCAGCACAGTAAACTCCTCATCGATCTTATGCGGCGTAAAGGGACTTCGCATCGGGATTTTCACCAAGCTCATCAATCTTTATCTTATTCATGCACAGAGTGGACTATTTTTTCATAAACCCTGATACCCTGCCTGGCAGGTGGTCTCATCATGCTAATGTATCTGCAAGGAGAGTCGAAGGTAGAGTACTTTTCCATGGCTGAAAGACTTTCCAAAAGGTTTAATTAACCTAACAATCAGGGATGGTTTGACTTGTACCTTAAAACTTCATGAATTGGGGTGGCTGGCGTCGTTCAGTGGTTAAGACATGTCACGTTTAAACCCCAGCGCCACCGAGCTACCACCGTCGGACCCTTGAGTGCTGCCTTTAACCCCTCAAGTGCTGAGATGTTTAATGGGATGTATGTATGAAAGTAAGTCACCCTGGACACGGGTGTCCGGCAAAGGCTGTAAATGTAAATGAGTGATTTCTTACCACTTCAGGGAGCACTTTGATGGCGAGAGCGTTGATGGCCTTAACCAGTATGGTTAGAGCAGACAGGACGAACACCACTCCCAAAACCACACAAGCTCTGTAGAAAAGCACACAATAAGTTAGCCAAGGCAAACATGACAAAAGATCTAGTTATTAGACTAAATCTGAGTTTTGAGTACTGTCTCTACTAGTTTGTAAACAGAGTTCAAGCCTCAGGCGCTTCCGAAATAGCATCACGGCCACACCAGAGCTAACAAGGAGAGGGATCAATACATTTATTCTAATCTTAAATGTACTGCACTGTATATCCATGGACCTCTGTACTATTTTGGTTGGTTGCTCATAATTCTCCAGTGCAATGAGGAACAAAATATAATAAGGGTGTGCTGTTGTAGGAAAAATAGCTTCATGGAGGTAACGTGTGTCAAGCCTTCGTCCTCTCCGGTTGGGAGCCGTCGCAATACAGGAGAGAATTGGATGGTGGGGCGAATTTGCACTTGACCAAATGGGGGGAAAAATTATATTGCAATATCTATTTACAGTTAAATGACAAGTTCCTGTTATCACTTATGCTACAGGAAGCCTGTAAGGAAGTCGTGTCAGACAAAAGAGTCGTTGTGTTACTGAGAAACCTCCGTCCTTTAGACATTCCTGACACTCCATCATCTGTCCCATTAGCCTCATGCTAATGATGACCTTTAGGCATGGTGGTTAAGGTTGAAAATTCAAAATGATTCAGTGGCTGACAGATTATACCACAACGTGTTTATATGTGACCTTTATAAAAATGATCCATGACTAGTGCTGGTGCTGTCAGGGTGCTCAAAGACACGATGGAATGCAGGCACTGGAGGACAGATCGACGATTTGGTAACGGATATCGTCAAATTTCCACCAGTGTAGAAATGAAAATCTATATCTCTTGTCCAGATATAGATATTTGCTTGGTATATTTACCAAAGCAATGCAAGGAAACGGAGATCGATACTGTGTTTTGATAATACTGCAAGGTCACAATGTTTTTTTGGTGTAAAATGGAAAAATGTGATGTCAATGAATTAAAATTGAATCTGGTTAATCACAGTCACAGTCTGTGATTAATCACAATTCAATCACGATTTTTAAAATACTTTTAGTATTCTAAACATGCATCGTTGGACTGAAGAGACAAACTGTTTAGAGAAAACAGATTATGCAGTTTTATAATTTCTCAAACATTAATACTGAACAAATATTAAACTAAAATCTCGCAAATGGGACCGGCACTGCATGCAGTGGCCGGATAGTATGCGGTGTAACGACCCAGCGACGGCGAAGTTCGAACCCGAATCCTCAGATCAACCACCTAGAGCATATTAGCCGCCTGAGCCACGACTCCCACATCTTATGTTTAATGTATTCTTATTATACTTTCCCTTGAAGGTAGCTTTGGTTTTATCCAAACTTCCATGCTATATTGTAACTTGTCGTTCAGCACACCTGGTGATGTTTCCTCAGTCATCTTAATATCCGTGCTAAACATGCCATGATCGCGCGATTATGGGAAGCCATTAGGGTCAAACTTGTTAATATGATAAATTCGCGTTAAAAATATAGTAACGTGTTAAAATGTCTAGATTAATCGCAGGTGTTAGCATGCTAATATTGACATTATTTTGCTAATATGGACTAATGTGGCTAATATGCTAATATTGACGTATATTTATGGGCTCTAGAGATCGTGTTTATTCACTTATGGTAACAATCTAGGTTACACTTAACAGCCGAGATTATTTGTGCCTTAAACTCAAAATTCGCTCATACGATATTGCTTTTATACAACAAGTCCAATTTTGGACACGGTACAGGCAAATGTTCTGTTTAGTGTTGCTCCAGAAGCAGAAATAGATCTTAAAGTTCTTTTAAAACGTTAAAATGGAAAGTTGATCAGTGCCCTCGTTTTTGCGTCATCGGCGCTAGCAAAAATCAACTCAATATCAACAGAAACCAGGTGTTTGAATCGTTACTCATACTGTATCCAACGCTATGCATGCTAGAAGAGTGCAGATGGCCTTCACAATCAGTGAAGGTCAGTACTATATTAATTAAACAGGAAGAAAAGAAAGAAAAAAAAAACAGTTGACGTGACGAATCTCTCTAATGAATAAAAGATAAGTTCCCGGCTTTCTCTCTGTTCTCTTGGTGCTCCGGCAATAAGCATGCTGAGGACGCTTGGAAACAGGTTATTGCTGAAGATCAGGGCTGTGCTCAGAATCCTGACAGCTTCATTACGGAGTAAATTGAGATGTTACTGGATACAGAGTTTCTATTTTGAAAGGTCAGATTACGACTTCACTTTTGACTTGGATTCAAACGAGGAGTTCTACTTGATACTCCATCTAGTAAACACCTTCACCACATCAACCATGTATGGTACGAATTAGACTCATTAACTTTCTTCAAGATCCCATATACAGTACAGAGCAAAAGTTTGGACACACCTTCTCATTCAGCGAGTTTTCTTTATTGTGTTCTTTCTTGTGTTCTTTAGCCCAAACGCGTCTCTTCTGCTTGTTGCCTGTCCTTAGCAGTGGTTTCCTAGCAGATGTTCTAGCATGAAGGCCTGATTCACACAGTCTCCTCTTAACAGTTGTTCTAGAGATGTGTCTGCTGCTAGAACTCTGTGTGGCATTGACCTGCTCTCTGATCTGAGCTGCTGTTAACCTGCGATTTCTGAGGCTGGTGACTCGGATGAACTTCTCCTCCGCAGCAGAGGCGACTCTCGGTCTTCCTTTCCTGGGGCGGTCCGCATGTGAGTCGGTTTCTTTGTAGCGCTTGATGGTTTTCGTGACTGCACTTGGGGACACTTTCAAAGTTTTCCCAATTTTTCGGACTGACTGACCTTCATTTCTTAAAGTAATGACGGCCGCTCGTTTTTCTTCTTCACTTAGCTGCTTTTTTCTTGCCATAATACAAATTCAACCTCTTTGAATGAGAAGGTGTGTCCAGACTTTGGGTCTGTACTGTATATAGGTTTTTCCTAGAAGAATATACATATCCTTAGTCTGTTTTAACACCAAGACATGAAATGCTTTGGGAATAGCGGTCACGCGATAACAGGAGCTAGCTTGCTTCACAGACATTCCACGATATACAGTAAATGTAACTGTCAACACAATCTTTAGAGAACTGCATTTTCCTGCATTTCTCACTTCATCTGGTCTGGTCAGACTTACCACTTGGCTACAGTCATTATTAGCACATGAACTAGCTAGCTAGGTAGCCCATCTGACATCACAAAAGGGACGTTACTTACCGGATGCCAGGTGTGAAACATGCGCGTCTACAAATTCCCCACAGTCAACATGCAGTAGGGTGTATTAGAGGTACCAAGTAACGATATAAACTGTGTGGTGTGAAATTCGGTACGCTCCGAGCTTTAACTACATTCACGCACAGTGCCATCGCTTTTGGTCATTATAAACTTTCCTGTGCTGCACAGCGACTGCGATCTTTGTAACCTGGAACTTGTGTATAAAATAAATAACTGGGGTCAAATTTCTCAATCCTCGTTCCGTGAAGAACTGCATTCCAAAGTGCTGAGACTTGTACGAAGCTTCTGCAGTCCCACTGAGCTGAATCGAGTTGGTATCATTCAACGTTACGGTGTTTTTAGTACAATTTTTTTTTTTCAATCTTGTCCTGGATAAGAGACAATGGTGTTGTGCCAAAAAGTCAACGGCTGCCAAAACCTGATTCAAATTCACAGAAGCTCTGTGCGATTGCTGTGGAGTTTAATCAGACTTTGGTAGCCACTCTCTTTTTGACACAACACCATGAGTGTGTTTTCTATGAAGATATACCGTAACTTTAAAATATACCAACTTGATTGATTTCAGTGGCACTGCACAGGCTTATTATGTTTAAAAACCTTGGATTTAATTAAAAACCTTGGACTTAATTTAATTGTGTGCATGGAGTTCGCATGTTCTCCCCGTGCTTGGTGGGTTTCCTCCGGGTACTCCGGTTTCCTCCCACAGACCAAAGACATGTAGGTTAGGCTAATTGGCGTTCCCAAATGGCCCGTAGTGTGTGTATGAGTGAGTGTATGTGTGTGTGTCTGTGCCCTGCGATGGATTGGCACCCTGTCCAAGGTGTACCCTGCCATGTGTCCTAAGTCTCCTGGGATAGGCACCAGGCCCCCCGTGACCATGAATACAGGATAAAGCGGTACAGACGATGAGATGAGATCTAAAGTGATTTGGTTAGCAGCTTGGTTTTATGTATAAAAGCGATGAGAGAGAGGTGTGTTAATCATAATCTCATATCATTTTAATGTATTTTATTATTATGTCATAAGTTATGTGACTCATATAACAGCAGAACCGATACCGGCTGGTCCCAGCTAGCGCCAGGAATATACTGTGTCTAAGCTCAATAAGATGATTAGAAAATGAATAAGAAATTGCATCATCGCAAAGACTTTTATGCAAAATTCATGTTATTACTTAAAGGAGCAGAGTGGATTTTTTCCCCTAATGTGACCTCGTATAAGAAAATACCCCTGCCCCAGCTTGTTGCTCAGCTCTAGTGTTCTGAGGACTGAGGAAAAAGTCAAGCAACATAACCGGAGATGATACACACCCTGGTCACTCCCTGTTTAAACCTCTGCTGTCGGGCATGCGGTTCAGCCCAATACGATCCTAAAGTACAGATTGATTGATTTTCTCTCAAAACTGTGACCGACGGGACGATCCCCTCTTACAGCCTCTGTAAATCTCTAAAGCCAATAACACGTCACAAAATGCTTTTCTTTCCTTTAAAGTATCCTGATCTTTATTCATTAAGCTGCTTGTACTTTCCGTATTTTGTACTCTTTCCTGTCCTTTCATTCTCAGGTTTTAGAAAAGACACACCATGTGTGAAATTCACTGTAGCCAATATAATGACAATAAGGAGAATCTTATCGTACCTTATCTTATCACACACATTATATCATGGTTATAAAATGGCATGTCTCGTTCCAGTTTTCTTTAATGAGGCTTAATGTGTTTGAATGCTTGCTTTAGTTCATATAATTGGTTAGCCTTAGGTCTTACAGCTCAGGGTCACTGGGTTGCGTTTTGCATGTTATCCTCAAGGATGGGCTCTGGGGTCTCTTTTTTTTTTTCTTCTTCTTTTTTTTTTGTGGATTGGATTGACTGTACTGGTTCGACACTGATCAGTAACGAGTGATTACTCAAGATGTATGTGTGTGTCTGTGCGTTGTAGTTTTGTTCCACTGCACTAATGAATGTTGTGTAAAATTAAATCAATTTGGAGTCGAGGAAAACACAGCTGCTGCAAAGCCACCGGCTTAAAGGGACTCCAGTGAGCTGAGATGAAAAACGGCGGTTTCGTTTTATTCCACTTCACCATGAGTCGCAGTCGCATTAATCCCGGAGTCTAATACAGCGCCGTAAGAGGACACAAGCTCAAATTGTCTAATGTGCTACCAGTCTGGCAGTAAGACCTTGTGGTAAAGGCAGGTCTTACCAGCTCTCCGTCTGATATCTGAGCTGTTTGCTTGGGCTCATCGTGGCTGAACACTGATGGGGAATAATTAGCTTTGCTTTCGAAACCTTTGCAGTCAAAGTTCTTTCACTAATGATATTCACACACGCCCACACATGCTCATCCTGCCAGCCAGCTCTTCACGAGTATTTGGGGATTTAATTGCGCTGGGTTTAATTCAGGCGGACCAGAAGAGACATAAAATGTGTGTGTGTGTGTGTGTGTGGGTTGTCAGATGGTCCAGTTGTGAATGGTTGATCAGGGAGTGTGTTTACACTGTTTGTTAGTTCAGAGTGAGCATTAGTCAAGTCTTAATAAACCTAGAGCAAGGTAACACCCCTCCCCTCCCTCTCACTCCCTTTCACTCTATTCAGCTGTAATTGATCTTGTGCTGTTGTTGTTGTTGTTGTTTTCCTCTCTGTTTAAGATTTTTAAAATCCTGACAGCCACGTAATTTTATGCATTTTAACGTTTTTATGCAAAGTGCTGCCAGAAGAACCTGTGTTCTAACCAAGTTAATATTTATCATTACGCCTACTTTATTTCATAAAGCTTCCTAATTATTAATACACTGAAAACTAGCTTGAAGGTTCAAGTAGCGCTGGGTGATGTGCTATTGATACTGTAACACTGATATTGTCAAAAATGACATGGAAATATACGAGGGTGTTCAAGTCAAACCGGGACTTTTGCAGCACAGCATAACAGAACACAGTTATGAGAATAAGAACTCCCTTTATGTCTCTATATAATCCCCTGCTACACTATCTGCTGCATGGATCCCAGTGTTTCACTAATGCTTGGATATCATCAAGGTAGAAAGTTTTTTTTAATAAACGAGAATCATGATCGGACTGCCTGCTTCACGTCTGAAACGCTGGCCTCCCAGGAAACTTTTAATAGCCCGAAACTTGTAGAAATGGCTTGGAAAGAGGCCAGAATTGTACCGGGAATGTGGCAATAACTTCCAGCCGAGTTCAGGGTCACTGGGTTGAGTTTTGCAGGTTAACCTCAAGGATGGACTCTGGGGTCTTTGTTTTTCTTTCTTTTTTTTTTTTTTGTGGATTGGATTGACTGGCCTGGTTCGACTCTGATCAGTAACGAATAATTACATCGTTCAAGTGGTGATGGTGAATGATTGTGTGTACAGTTCACACAGACAGATTCCGCAAGTTATCCGTCATGTTTCAAGAATCATTATTCACTGGGATCGTCATTCACAGACATACACCATTCTTTAAAGTGGTTGCACCGTTCAATTTTTTAAATATTCAAGTCCCGGTATGATTTGAACACCCCTCATATTGTGACCATTTTAGGTTTTATTTGTTTGTTTGTTTTTAAACAGCAACTATTCTGATGTTAAAATTATAAGTAATATTATAATAAGATTATAAACTGTTCAAATTATTTTAAAGGTTTTTTACTTTTTTTTCCCCTTCTCTCAGGGTCTCATTAGCTGACTACTAATTGCAATTCGGGACAATCCATAGCATCATGGACAATGCGTTTCAGATTATTCCTCCAGCATTGATCCTGAAATGTCTTCTTCCTGCTACAGATGTACCCAGATGTCATACTAATTTAATGACTTGCATTTCTTTCACATTCGTCCTCAAACCCACGCTACTGTTTAACCTGAACAAGCACAGCGAGAAGCTTCCCTCCGAGTTTGATCAATAAAAGGTTCATTTACGCTCCAGAAATCATTAGGATCACCGATGTCTGAGAGGCGGCACACGCTTGAAATGAGCACAGTGGGTGTATTCTACATGCTTCTCTGTCTCCTTCCTGCCTGACCTTTATTGACCTTTTCCGCACTGGCTCACCAAACAAAACAAAAAAAAAATCCACACATTCCTGGGAAGAATGCTGGCCTGGTTAAAGAAGATTTATTCTAATACAATAATTAGGCCTTGAGAAGAAGCCACCAGGTGACGCGGTTGTGATCCAAAGGTCAAAGCAAATCTCTCAAACTCTGATATCTGAGACCTTCAAAGAGTCTCTGAGGATTTAGTCTCTCCTCCAACCAAAGCGTAAAGTACAAATCACAGGGAACATTCTGTACGCGCTAACGGTAAGTAACGTACAGTTGGGTTTGCTGCTAGCTTTGTCTTTTCTTCCACAAGGTTTTTTTCTTCTGGCAGAAGGGTAACAGACAGCATCATAGGAAGAAAAAAAAAAAAAGAATACAATAAGAGGGTGAACAAGTCGAATAGTAGTGTTAATATACTGCTATAGAAGGGGAAAGAGATTCAGTCATGATGACTTTTTTCTTGCTGAGTCATTTACTGTCCTAATGTATTGTTTGTTTTACGTCATATTCCTCTGTAGCTCTGTTACCGTGTACACCACAAGAGGGCGCATCTGCAGGTCAGGCAATACACATTGTATTTTTGGCAGCAGTGTTTTTTCTGAACGAGGTCAGAGAAAGACAGGAAGTGTTTTCGACAGCCTCATTTTTTTTTTCTGTTACACTTTGAACAGAAATAACTGAAAACTACAGCCTTTAAATGGATGCGCCATAGTCTAGTTTAAAAATTTCCATCTTTTTATCAAATATTCTAATGCCAGTCATATGTTTACAAATTTCTAACCTTGAAGTGCTAATTGCTCTAGTTAAAACTGTCTGTGTTTCCTGTGGATAAAGCCTTGGAAAGATACATTTTCATTTATCTGAATAAAGAAATGCATATATGAATTTCTTTATTCAGATCAATGAAAATGTATCTTTCCAAGGCTTTACATATATACAGGTACAGACCCAAAGTTTGGACACACCTTCTCATTCAAAGAGGTTGAATTTGTATTATGGCAAGAAAAAAGCAGCTAAGTGAAGAAGAAAAACGAGCGGCCGTCATTACTTTAAGAAATGAAGGTCAGTCAGTCCGAAAAATTGGGAAAACTTTGAAAGTGTCCCCAAGTGCAGTCACAAAAAGCATCAAGCGCTACAAAGAAACCGGCTGACATGCGGACCGGCCCAGGAAAGGAAGACCGAGAGTCGCCTCTGCTGCGGAGGAGAAGTTCATCCGAGTCACCAGCCTCAGAAATCGGCGGTTAACAGCAGCTCAGATCAGAGAGCAGGTCAATGCCACACAGAGTTCTAGCAGCAGACACGTCTCTAGAACAACTGTTAAGAGGAGACGGTGTGAATCAGGCCTTCATGCTAGAACATCTGCTAGGAAACCACTGCTAAGGACAGGCAACAAGCAGAAGAGACGCGTTTGGGCTAAAGAACACAAGAAAGCACACAATAAAGAAAACTCGCTGAATGAGAAGGTGTGTCCAAACTTTTGCTCTGTACTGTATATAAAATTAACCTTATACACCTGCATGAGCAGTCGATATTGACCAGCAGCTAGTGCAGCATGCTAACATTAGCTTAGCTATCCTTACTAGCTATCCTCCTTACATGATTGGTAATAACTTATGAGCACAGAGACTAGTGGTGGCCGATCAATACGGGGCGCAGGGACGCCGCCCCCCTTAAAGTCAGGCAGGGAAGAATGCTCCTTTAACATGTAATTATTTAACATAATAATTATTTATCTTAATAATGAAATAAAGTCATTTGGGCACAATATTCCGCTGTATTTCTTAATATAATTCATTTGCAATTAAAAAAAAATCTAAACTGTATTACGTTCATTTGTGTTCGTGTACGCGCGGCGCCGGACAAACGAGTGTCTATGTAGGCACGTAAATCTTTGAAAAGCATGTGACCTGAGGCTGAGCTCTGATTGGATTTTGTCAAATCATCCTTCGGGCGTGGCACTGTATTTTGAACCCTCCACTTTTGTCTTAGCGAATCAACATTGTTTTTAATATTTGGGCTCATGTGATTGGACGTTCTCATGAGTCTTTTCCAACACATCTTATGATCTTTTGTAATCACCTGATAAATACCTATTTACAGGCAGTTAAAAGTTTTATTTCAATTTTGAACTTGCGCCCCCACCCCAAAATTCCACTGACAGAGACTGTCCTGCTATTAAAAAATATACCTGATATAGGCACCATGCTGGTCAATGATACCATAATGCAGTCATATATAGTGTCATGGTATTTGTGCTGGGACCATGGAGCTTATTTGGAAGTATATTACAATAACCACAATATAGTAGATGTATAATATATATATATATATATATATATATATATATATATATATATATTATGGCATGCCGTTTAGGAAAATATTCATGAGAGAACTTAATGAAAACTCTGAATATATTGAATGAAACGTGAGAATATTGAATGGATTCCGAATATATTGATTGAAAAATATATATATTGAATGAATTCTGAATATATGGATTGAAACTCTATATATATTGAATGAAAACTCTGAATATATTGAATGAAACGTGAGAATATTGAATGAATTCTGAATATATGGATTGAAAACTAATATATTGAATGAAAAGTCTGAATATATGGAATGAAAAGTCTGAATATATTGAATGAAAAGTCTGAATATATGGAATGAAAAGTCTGAATATATTGAATGAAACATGACGTCATCGAAACACAGCGCCATCTTTAGAAAGGATGAGTGAGTCGGCGAGAAACTTGGTTGCTGCAATTGTGAGAAATGAAGAGATGGTGAACACATTGATGAGTGTGTGTCCGGCCCAAAGTGGTGGCACAAGCAGCACTCAGTATCAGACGACGGATGAAGAAATATATTCGCTATTTCACCGCGGAAGACCGGTGTTATGCGCTAAAATGCCCCCCTGCCACAGATTGCACCCCCTATTTAATCTCCGTCGAATATTATATTAGACCAGAAATTTCTAGGTTTATGATTTAGAAATTACAAATTAGACCAAATGGATTTGATTATAAAATAAGCATTATAAAAAATTACATGTAGTATAGGGAAAAATATAAATTATTATATTTTTATATACAAGATATATTTTTGATATTGCTTATTTAATAATGAAAATCATTTCGTTAAATTTTTCATCATAAATATTTATTTAGTGCAAGCATTTTTGTATTTCATGACAAATCCCTATAAAATAAATGTGCCACAAAAGAAACATTATATGAGAATTTGTATTCATGGTCTCGACACCTGTCACATGCCAAGGGTTAATTATAATAGTTATATCATATTTGATAACAATAAACCTATAAATTTATGTTGTAATATAATATTTGATAGAGATTATGTAGGGGTGCAATCTGTGGCAGGGGGGCATTTTAGCGCATAACACCGGTCTTCTGCGGTGAAATAGAGAATATATTTCTTCATCCGTAGTCTGATACCGAGTGCTGCTTGTGCCACCACTTTGGGCCGGACACGCACTCATCAATGTGTTCACCATCTCTTCATTTCTCACAATTGCAGCAACCAAGTTTCTTGCCGACTCACTCGTCCTTTCTAAAGATGGCGCTGTGTTTCGATGACGTCATGTTTCATTCCATATATTCAGACTTTTCATTCCATATATTCAGACTTTTCATTCCATATATTCAGACTTTTCATTCAATATATCAGTTTTCAATCCATATATTCAGAATTCATTCAATATATATATATTTTTTCAATCAATATATTCGGAATCCATTCAATATTCTCACAGTTCATTCAATATATTCAGAATCTTCATTCAATATATATAGAGCTTCAATCCATATATTCTAACGCCCAATATAGTATATTTTCAATCAATATACTCGGAATCCATTCAATATTCTCAATGCTTTCTCTATTCAATATATTCAGAGTTTTCATTAAGTTCTTCATGAATATTTTTCCAAACGCATGCCATAATTATATATAAAAATAATATATATATATATATATATATATATATATATATATATATATATATATATATATATCAAATTTTTTTTTTTTTTTTTTTTTAGCTTTATTTGCTATATTGTATTTATCAAATATAAATATCCAACAGAAAGTCAAGGGATTATTGATTTTTATTATTATGCTATACTGATTTTACACCACAGTGCTCATGAATTCTCAAATCTAACTTGTCAGTAACATTTTTTTTTTCCCCCTTTTCGTCTTCTTTTGTTAAAAACATGGGGGTTCAGGCAATTAGACCAGCCTCCACCTACAGTATTGATTTCGTTGTAATATGAGAAACTAGGTTTTTGTTGTTTTTGTTAACCTTATGGGAGAAAAGAGGGGAATGGATGGGAATGAACGAGTCGCAAGATGCGTGATAACAGGAAGAAGCTTGTAACTTTAGATGTTTAATCTGCCTTTTGAGTGGTGCAGCAGTAAACTGCTCGCCCATATGATCCGGAGATCGCAAGTTCGATTCCCGGGTGATCCTTAGCCAGGAACCTAGAGAGCGATCGTGGCTGTCTGTGAGCTCACACAAGTGGTAGAGGTCGGATAGCACTTTCCTCCGGGTGTGCTACGCAGCAGCTTCATGTGCATTGAAGGTAGCATGCTAGCCTCTCTGGCTGGTATCTACCAAAGTTTAATCTTTTAGAGCCTTTTATAAGCACGATTTGCTGTTCATAAATAAATAATAAAATGGCAAGCGTTGCATGTTCATGAGGTGAGGAATAACACAGATGCTGTTATTGAAAAATAATAAACTTCATCATGGCAAGAGTAATACTCTTCTCATCGGGACACCACACACCACCCCATCTTCTAACAGTACACCCCTTCGCTTTTTAGTCATTACTTAGTCATTGTTTTAGTACGCTGTTTATTCTGTCCGTCTTCATGGCCATCTCAGACTGTGTGTTGTGCTGCATGAGTCATGCTGGCTCAAATTGTTATCGTCTAAAGCCCGATTCCTCACACTATATTCATAATCATCTTGTAGGTATGCCAGACGCGATGTTCTTCCTCTGGGTAAATTTGCCCTCAATGTCAGCGGCTGCCCCCACGCTTCTCCCTACACCGAACAGCTCTACCAAATCATCCAGCAGCTTGTGCCATCTGTGAGTACTACACAATAGGTGTTGGAGACTGATCGCTTTTCTATCATGTCTATATTTATTCTCTTAATGACCGAGTTGTATCCTGTGTGTAGTCATACCGGCTCTGCATGAGTCTCCACAACATGAACACGCAGCGCATGGTGCCACGGAAAGACTACACAGCTAACAGGCTGGTCAGCGGCACGCTGCAGCTGGGCAGAAACACCTCTCTGGTTCTGGATGAGACGCAGCTTGAGCAAGGTCAACTGGACACAACAGGTCAGAGCACATCATTGTCACAGCGCCGTCGGTTCACGCTGTTGTATAGGGCATGTGAAACATTTTTAAAAGACATGATGTTGACAGGGTTGTGTGAAAGTTTCACTTTCTGAGCTAGCAATCAAAGTGGTTTGATGATAAAGAGGCAAATATGCAATTCCCTTTGTTTTAAACATAACAGACTTCAAGTGGAATTGTTCAATCTGAAGGTATAAAGGTTTGTCATTTAAAAATCCAAACGCTGCTTATTTCATCTTATTACATTTACAGGCACATTACACTGCAACTGTTGAAAGATGAAAAATCGGGCATTCTCTGACATCACCGTAGCTGTTAATTCCTTTCGCATGATGATGATGATTCAGTTCAGTTTATTTGCATAGATTTTTCTTTTTCCTGTGTTGGATTTAATGCCTCTGGTGGCATTTTAAACATCTTAGAAAACGGAGGATGCACAGCAGAGCCTGAATGTCAACCTAGATAATATTTTTCTAGCATGCTGAGTGTACACACACACACACACACACACACACACACACACACACACACACACACACACACACACACACACACACACACACACACACACACACACACACACACCACACACACACACACACACACACACACACACACACACACACACACACACACACACACACACACGCGCCCACACACACACACACACACACACGCGCCTACTCTCTCACACACACACCTACTCACACACACCTACACACACACCTACACACACACACACACACACACACACACACACACACACACACACACACACACACACACACACACACACACACACACACACACACACACAGTGCAGAGTGACGGAAGTCGGTCTGCCTGCGTTTGGTTGGGTGTTGACACCGTAGGGCTGTATGGCAAAACAATAGTGGAGTGTTGCATTACATGAGTCACGCCGACTGGCATTTGTCTCTGTGCCTCCTGTTTTAAGACTCGCCCACATTTCCTCCCAAACTGACTTTTTATGTATTATTAGAAATTGCACATGCATGTTGACGGATTGGCTAAATATATTTATCTTGGTAAAAAAAAAAAAAAAGATTTTATTCAGCTGGCACAAGCAGAATTTTTCTCCACATTAGTAAGTCATACATGTGTGGAGCAGCTCTCGTTTGTTCACATCTGTATCATGAATTTTAATGAGTAGCTCACACGCTGTCCCTTGAGTGTGTGTGTGTCTGCTATATCAAGCCGTATGCATCTCTGTGGTCTAGGCGTGCGGAACATCACAGCGTTGGGAAACCTGATCTCCTGGCAGAAGGTTGATTACGACTTCAACTACCACCAGATGGAATTCCCTTGCAATATTAACGTGCTCATCATGTCCGAGGGCCGATCGCTGCTCCCGGTAAGAACACCAGGCTGTACATCTTTGCCTTGTTTTTGCACAGTCAGACTCTTTCAGACACTAGAGGGCCAGCCAGGGAGGAGAGTGCCCTTAGTTCATCGCTAGGAAGATGTGGGTGGGGGTGCGCTCTCAGAAGGCTGAAATGCGCATGGCTGAATGTTTCCACAGGCAGCTGTAGAGACAGGCTGATATTTCTGTTCTGATCCACAGAGACCTCGTCAGCTCTCTGGCTGGGGTCTCGACGCTGCATCACGCTGACGCTAAACACCGTGTGGAATGTGCTGTGCTATTCCTGTGTGACTACTCATGAGGTTACCATGGCTGCAGCTGCACTACAAGGACGGGAAGGGGGCCAGGACAGGCTATTCAGCTAAAGTCTTGACAAAGAGCTGCTTTAATATTAGAGTTTAAAATAGCCGGTATTATTAAAGCAGTTCAGACTCCAGGGTTGTTGTATCGTTTAATTCCCTCACAATCTCTGTAAAGGAATTGTAATTGTATATACAACGTGCAAGAAGGTTCTCATAAACTGATAATCACAATTAGTCTCTTGAATATGAAATTGGTATTACAATTATTTTTGAACTTGCACTCACTGGCTACTCTATCATATCAGATTTATGTAATTACCCAATTCAGCCACCCATGTGGCAGCAGTGCATAAAAATCATCAGATACAGATTTGGAGCTTCAGTTAATTTTCACATCGAATGGGGGAGAATGTGATACTGATGGCTCTGACCATGCAGTGGATGTTAGTGTCAGACAGGCTGATTGGAGAATGTCAGAAACAAGTTGAGCTTTTCCCACACAACCGTCTCTGTAGTTTACGTTTCTTACAGTCTAAATTGAAGATTTTAGTGCATTTATTGAATGACAAATTAATGTTGTGAAATACATTAGAAATTGTACTTGCCCGGTCCATATTTGGCACTTTTGTTAGACACTGAAGGGCTATAATAATAATAATAATAATTTATCAATCATATAAATCATGTTTAACATATTTAATTGACTAACACATGCATATTTTCTCAACCTGCTGAAATAAATTTCTGGTCCATGCTACTGCCAGGACAACACATGACGTGCTTTCAAATTGCACAGCACACAGGCATTGATTTTAACAGGCGGCGCTACAGGTCTGCTGTGAATTCCGGGAATGGTGTGAAAATGTTGAGCTGTGTGCTAAAAACAATTTCAGTATTTTTTGTTTTTTAATCTTTTTTTTTTTTTCCCTGTACTGCAGGCCATGTGTCTGACACTTTTGTGTAATAACGTTGTCTTCTCTTTAGTTAATCTTTTTTGACTTAACATGCTTTAAGGCAGTTGTGTTCACTTTGAAACTTCATGCTGTTTATCTCTGGTAATGCAGGCTGATTTTACGTAGTAGTCAACGTGCTCATAACCAACAGTGAAAGGAAAGATTTCAATACATGTTCTGAGCAGCGAAGCTGTATCACCAGGATATTTGTATCCTAATTTTTGAGATAACAAAATTCTCACGCCTACTCGTGTACACTGTGAACCTGCCCACTCAAACCAGCCATCTGGCACCGACAGTCGTGCCACGGTCAGAGTCACTTAGATCACATTTATCCCCCTGTTCGGATGCCTGATGCGAGCATTAACTGTATATGATTGGCTGAACGGATGATTAAGCAAAGGGACAGGTTTGAGTGTAATTCAACAAAAGAATTGTCTGTATGGTATCCTTTTATTTAATTGTGTAACTTCTTAAACAATACTTTGTCAAAAAACATTCAAATAAAATAACCGAATGAACGATGATGTGAAGAGAGAGTTTATTACATTGGTGTTAACGTGGCTAATTAGCTAACTATTAGGATGATTTAATTATTAATTTTTTCCATATTTAATTGATCCATTAACTGATTTTTTTTGTAATTCAGACAAACAGGCTAAATAGTTTGTGAAGGAACTTCACCATGAATTATTACTTGTTTTTCAGTGTGATTGTCAGGTACACCTGCGTCCCACCGTGAACCCCCCCAACCTGGAGGAGTATCTGAAGACTGTACAACATGCACAACTTTCATCACAGCTTAACAAATACCGTGTGTACCTCACCGCGGCTCGCTCACTCGATTACAGCATCTCTGACCAAATGACCAAGGTCAGCTGCCCCCCCTCCTCCTCGCCTTTGTGTATATTACTCTTGTTCTAAAATGAAACTTTCAGTTTATCAGTAGGCCAGAATGTGATTACGTGTAATATATGATAGGATGTTCATATGTTCATTGTTGATTCCAACAGTAGGATGAGTTCACCATCTGTTCCTTTATTTTCCTTGATGTTAGGCAGTAGAGGAAGACTTTGTTGACATGCGTAAGGATGACCCTCAAAGCATTTCTGCCGAGGACCTGCACAGGATGTTGGTAGTCGCAAGGTAGGGTAGGACAGTTTTATCAGATTAGTCTTTCTTTTAACTCGACGATACTGACTTTTATTCATTTGTAAAATTAATGTACAAATAATACTAATCCCCCCCCCCTCCCCGCAGATTGCTGTCTTTAAGCTGTGGGCAGACAACTCTTTCCAGAGAAGGCTGGATGAAAGCCAAGCAGCTTGAAATCCTGCGGATGAGCCGGACACAACAGCATAAATGTGTAAATGGCAACGAGCCATAAGCTTAATGTCCACGAGCTTCAAATTAACGGCATTGAGGATAAGAGTTCATCTGTTAAGTAATATCGTGATCTCTTTTTGTACAGTACCAAGATTGTTTTTTTTCCTTTTTTTTTTTTTTTTTGTACTCAACCCTTTTTAAAAGGCGTGAGGAAGTAAAATAAATAAATGGGTATTTTTGAATATATTTTTTTGATAATTCTTGAAACTTTTTGCAGGAAAGCATTTATATTGACTGATTAATGTAAAAAGAAAAGAAAAAAGAAAAACCCGGAAGAGAAAATGTCCTTGCAGGGAAACCTTAACATTCTAGCTTAGAAAATTTAAATAAAGGCCTCCGAGTGGCGCAGTGGTTAAAGCGCTCGCCCTATCATCCGGAGATCGCTAGTTCGAATCCCGGGTGGTGCTGTAACCTCTCGCAGCCGGAGGTCTAGAGAGCTGATTGGCCGAGCTCTCTCAGAGGGGAGGGATGAGAGGTACATAGTGCTCCGACATTAATCACGGCTCTACAGCCAGTCAGGGGCGTCTGTGAGCTCGCGCAGCGGAGGGAGCGGATAGCGCTGTCCTCCGAGTGTGTTACGCCGTCCCCAACGGTGCGCGAGCGAGCAGTTCGAAAAAGATGCGGTCGGCTGGCGTCACGTGGTTCGGAGGAAACACGTGATAGTCTTCGGCCCTCCCGGCTGAGTGGTAGTAGTAGCCTTAATGTGGGAGCCCCCTAGTGACGGGGAGGAATTGGGCACGACTAAATTAGGGGAGAAAATCGGGGAAAAATCCAAAAAAAAATGAAAATTTAAATAAAGGTGATCTCTTCTCAAAAAATTTTTTATTTCTCATATCTGAATGTTGTGCGTTTCAAAACCTGTACTACTGGATCCCAGATCCTTAATGTGGGAGCCCCCTAGTGACGGGGAGGAATTGGGCACGACTAAATTAAATTAGGGAGAAAATCGGGGAAAAATCCAAAAAAAAATGAAAATTTAAATAAAGGTGATCTCTTCTCAAAAAATTTTTTATTTCTCATATCTGAATGTTGTGCGTTTCAAAACCTGTACTACTGGATCCCAGATCCTCTGTCATTTGTAAAGAATGACGTTTTTTTTTTTTTTTTTTTCCCTCCGTCCACCCACAATTCATGTGCGTTATAAGGTTAGAACAGTAACTTTCGTGCGAGGACAATGTAAGGACTGAATCTGAAATCTCCGGAGAAGTAAAAGCATGTCGTATTCTCCTCTACTAACACCTCATGCTAAAAGGAGCTCATGGATTTTCTTTTAACATTAAAATGTTTCAATATCATTTTTTAAAAAGTAGATCAGACAACAGCTTGTTTTTAATGATTTACTTAAAAAGCCTCCCAAATAATATGTTAAAATACAGCAGTTTTACACAATTGTTATCAAATACAGGGGGGTTAAGAGTGAATAAGCATTAGGAATAAATAGGTCATATACAATGCAATAAAATTCTGGGAACAGAATGGAAGTGTCATCTACACAGAAAATGTGTACATACACACACATAATGAAAGGTGTTTAACTGATTTGTAACACTTGAGGCAAAAAAAAAAAAAAAAAGGAATTCACTTATGCGTGTCAGTTTTATGACTAAGCGGAGATGGTAATTTTCTTTTTCCCAAAGCACTTTGTGTGAAGTTATGGTCCACTCAGATAATTCTATGTATGAATGAATGCAAGGAAGGTGCATCTTTTTATGCATAGAATACACTAAATAAATGAAACAACAGGAATGTTTACTTGTCTGCCCCTTAATTAGGTTTAGGTTTATGTACCACTGCCTTGTACTAATATTCTAAATGATTAAAATTAGGACAAAATCCCAGTCCAGTGCATGCCATCTTAAAATCTTTACAAACAAGTCAACCTATAAGCAAAACCCATTTCCCAACATACATCAAATCAAACCTGTATTACAACCAGCATATTAATATTCAGACATTCCGCAGGTATCAGAATGATGCTACAGGTATTGTTGAAATGTCAGTTAAATAGCTTGATGTTATCTAATTACATCTTTGCATCTGATTAGTTGTTAAACTAGAATATGGATAAGGAACATACAACCACGAAGCATTAAACAAAACCAAGTTCTAAGACGTTATCCATGAAACACTCATCAATCCTTCCTCAGGCTTGAGATGACCATGTGTTTTTGTGATATGAAACATGAGGTATAAATCTTCCACTCAAGTCGAGAAACTGGTTTTGGTGAATTCCAACTAAAGAGACTAATGTTCACCCTTGTTGACCAGAGGAGTGGCTACTGAGACACAAAAAAAGAGGCTTGAGAGTGTTTGTGCGCAGGCAAGTATCTCTTGATTAGGCCACCCATGTTTGCAATTATGCTTGGTCCAAAATGGTGACAAGGGTCTTTTGCAGAGGCATTGCCAGTCTGTAAGGGACTAGACATATGGAAGAAAAACCTTCTGTGGTATTCATGTTTGATCTTGCGTTTGAGGTTTGAGTTCATCCTACATGATGTACATACTGTATTTAGATAGCATTATTGGGTTATCCACATATTTATGTCTGAGTTTAACAGAAACTCGACCATGTAACTCATTATACTGTCTGATCCTCAAGATGGTGGTTTATAAAAATACCACTTACAAACCATTTACTTCAGTGAACCACACATCAAGCATGCTATAAATTTCAGCTCTTATTATAAATCACAAAGTAGTCGAAGTGAGCCTTTAAGGCACAAGAAGTAAGTGTTTGTGATTGACACCTAATCTTCTATTATGCATACTGCTTAAAGAAGCATTCTGGCATATAATGCATGTTATTCTGTATTTATGTATTGGTCTGTACAAATAGTAAACAAACACGAGGCATCATCACCGAAAAGTATCCAGCATAAAGATACTTTGAGTACCACCATTAGAGCAGTAGAGCTCCATCATTCTAGTTATGGAACAGGATTTTTCCTTCTTTTCTGATAGATATTTAGTGAAGCTTAATATTACTAGTTAAAAAATTTTAAATCGAGTTCAAAGCGTCTCAGTCCAAATGATAGCGATACATCTGAAACTACTGCAATATCCACCACAAAGGAATGTATAGAAATCCTCATTTCCCTCTAGTTTCCTTTTTTCTTTTGAAATAGAGTCTAACATTGCTACACATAGTTACACTTTTACCTAGCTCTATCCCAGTGATATTTTGGGTCCTTAAAATATAAAAAATTTAAAAGAAAAAATAATAAATCTATAAATCCCTTTGGGTCAGATTTATTTTATGCATGTAATCCAACTATTCAGCTCATATGTTCATTATTTAAATGCGTACAAAAATATCTTGACATTATAATGGGTTTAAACTCATACACTTCAAGTCAGTTGTAAAATACACCAATAAGCCATAACATTAACACCACCGCCAGATAAAATGAGCAACATTGATTATCTATTTTGTACCAGTAAACTGGCAACAGGTTCATGGGCATACATCTATGCCTACAAGGAGCAAAGGAAAACCAGTGCTCCAACAACTGCTAGAAAAGTAAATGCTGACCATGACACCACCACACAAGGCTTAGCAGGCAAAGAGGCTAATTTTTTTAAATTCACCAGGTCTCAATTCAATTCAGCATCCATGTGAAACGCCGGATAACAAGTTGTATCCATGGAGGCCTCACGAGCAACCCAGAGCACCCAAAGGATCCACCACTCAGATCCTGGTGAAAACCACCACCACAAACCCCCAGAGGTCTTGTGGAGCCCTACCTCAAGAAGGCAGAGCCACCCGGGTGGTAGAAGGGGAACCCAAAATTTAGTTTATATAAATAATAATTTGGTTTTAAAGTTATGGCTGATCGGTGTATTTTAATAAGTATAAGAAATTTCATTTCATGTAACTAAACGTAAAACTCTTGGAATTTAATGCATCTTATTATAAACAAAATGTGTATACTTTAATTTCTTGGTTCTGATAAATGTGGGAAGAACAATTACTATTTGTTTCACCGCTCATTTCTCTAAAGCTTTATAGTCACCTTCAGAAGCGGCGGACTTGGTACTGAAACGCTTTCTTTTGACTGAATCCCCACTAAACAGGGAAGTTGATGTGTTAAGAAGAAATAGCTACTACAATTATGTTTTTGGTTGTTTCTGTTTTTTGTTGGAATGTAACCTTACATTTAAATAATTCATATCGCTAGCTGCGTAATTAACCAAAAAAGAAATCCCAGAAAACACAGCAGAACGTGTGGTGAATTTGAGGAATCACCTCACATCGGTCTGATCGCCTGCTTTAAAATGAATCAAGGCATACTAATGGTCATACCTCAAGCCTGAGCATGAACATATAAATGGGCAAAAATAAAAATGATTACAGTCAAGATGCAGCAAAAGAACCTGAATAAAAAATGAAAAAAAAATGACATTAAATATAAAGTTATATTTGTTGAAAAAGACCTGCACCGAATATGATAAGACTCGTTGATATAAATAGAAGAGTGCAAAAAGCATTTTACAGTGTTACAGTGTTTTTATGTTTGGCCTGGGTCCTTTACATCTGACCTGCATCAAATAATAGCATAAAGCAGTTAAGGTACTGTATGTAATCATATATACATAAAATTATCACTTATTTATCTTTACACACAGACAACTATGAAGTTAATATTTATGTATACTTATTTTGAATATCAAAATATATTTGTCAAGCAAATACTTGATGCAGGTTCGCTTTGCAAATGAAACATTTTACAAGTATAATTTAAGACACAGACCACTTTACCATTAACCTACGTCATTTCTGCGGGGACAAGCTAAGCAAGTCACTTGCATATTCTAAAAAATAATATTGATTATTTTCCCCACAATATTAAAGGTACAATAAGTATTTCGCTTATTAGTCTTGTTACCAAGTTGTAGGTTTGTTGTTTTTTTAGCAGCACAAGGAATAAAAACATCATTACAGGTATTTAGCACAATATACAATAAAATCCCTAGCTACTTATTGTACCTTTATGCAAACTCTTTCAAATTCAAGAGCTAATTAAAAGAAGAGAGCGAGAGAAATGTTAGTAAGGACTTCAAAGTGCCGCAAATAACCATCTAAAGTTGAAACGTCACCACAGTCAATCAGTTTTATCTAAATATATATGTTTTTTTTCCTAAATATATTCAGTGGAAGGCTCTACTTCTGAAGACTGCGAACCATAAATAATAATGTAGATTTCTAGTCCTACATTTCTACTGATGTAACACCACAAGTATTTCTTTAACTACATGGAGCTTTGTTTGCTTTCCTCTTTTTCAACCATCTAATACTGAGCTGTCTATCCAACAGATATTAGAGCCTGACTTGTTTTTTGGGGATTTTTTTTTTTTTTTTAATTACACAATTCGGCTATAGCTACAACACTCAACAGATTGCAAAGAAGAGACTGCACAGCGAAAAAACTTGCTTGCTCCAATCTAGCCAAGTTTTCTCAACATGCAAAACCAGCAATGTATGAATGTTAAGGATTTCACTCGAAATAAGAGCACAGTCAGGTTCATCTTAGGTGTACTATATATACACTACACAACACTGGCTGTAAACATCAGTTACAGTAACTAGAGCAGAAATATGGAGTAATTGACTGTACACCTTTTTTTGTGCAAACGTATGCTACTGCTACTGTGCTAGAAGTCACATTCTACACTAAAAATGCATCTGTATGAGGCCAAACAAGCATATTATATCTGAATGATCCTAGTCTGGCACTGTGTAAACATAGCTCGTAATTCATTCTGCTGCGTTTCATTGACAGCTTCAGGCTCTGGACTTTTCTGAACTTTTGCCACAGCAAAGTTGATACCTTGAGTGAGTCCGGCCTGGGTCATGCTTGCCACCTGCACCACAGAGCTCTTAATCTTAGCAAAGGGGGACACCACACGACTCCCATTACTGTCTGCTGGAGAAGGTCCTAGACTCCCTTCCAAGATGGAGCCAATGCTCTTTTGTGAGCTACATGATGCGGCAGAACCCGGAGGCTGGACTGTGAGGAGTTTTCCTCCTGAGACTGAAGGCTCCACATCGAGCTGAGATGGACGAGGGAGTTGCTGCTGCTGGGAGTCTGAGGTTTCTGGCTTTGAGACCGAAACTGGAGGAGCTTTGAGACCCTCCGGTGCTTGTGGGTTTGTTGGCAGCACCGGGCGTTCTTCAAACACTTCTACTGGTTTGGTCTGGGCATCGTGAACAAACTGGTGACAGTAAGCATCAATTGGTGTCCCAAAGTCAATTAAGATGGCCTCCTCTGCTTCTGAGGCTGCGTCAGGGGACTGAGAGTTTGGTTCAACTGATAAGCTGTTCCCCACTGTGTTCTCACAACTGGTGACACGAATAATAGAGGGCACAGCAAGTTCAACACTTCCGATAGACTGTGAGCGGCTAGCAAGCCGAGGTGCAGATGCTACAATCCCACAACTGGGGAGCACATAGTCAACGTTCTCCATGGAACCTGAGCATGGCTGCTCATCCGAATGATAAGAGTCAGAGTCATCAGAGATCTCTAGATCTGAACGTTCCTTACAAAGGTCCTTCATTGCTCCAGGGCCTGGATTTCCATCAGATGTCTCCAAACTGCTGTCTGATTTCCAAAGGTTCACCTTCATGTTGGGCTTTAGAAAGTTCACCTTCATCTCAAGTCTACCAAGTGGCTTAAAGTTTCCAATGTTTACGTTAGTTTTTGTCTGTTTTACTTTCTGATTTAAGGATGAGAATTTGTTCAAGAAAAAACTTTTGCCCTGAGCTAAGCCTGAGCCAAGTACTGGCTCACTGGCTTTTCCCTGTATACCCATAATGTCTTCATGAGGTTTGCTGTGTTTCCTTGAAAGAAAGAAAAAAAAAGTAAAACAAATAAGTCTTTGTCTTTCAAATAGGTTTTGTCTTGAAGGATGCTGTTAGATCTGGAGTTACCACAGAAATATTGTTTACCTTTCCAATTTCTTCTCTATCACTTGCATGTCAAGTCCCATCGCCTGCTTAGTTATGCGAAGCATCTCTGCTATGCATTGCAGGGTGTCTGAAATGTAAACCAAATACATCCGAAATCTAAAGAATTACTGCAAACGCATTCATAGCACATCTACACATTTATAATAATCAACATTATTGCCAAATAAATAAATTTAAAAAAAGACAAAATTGTTTCATTGTTCAGTCTCTTACCTTTTCCATCATCTTCTGGGTTACGTGTGACTGCCCTCAGGGTGTGGAAATAGCCACTAACCTCTCCATTTTTATAATGCAGACGCATGCAGGAGTATTTGGGTTTGCCAAAAAGAGTGGGCTCTGGGCCTGATAGACACATATCATAACATCAGATAATGGACCAATTATAAATAAATTAGCCAGTCAGCAAGGCTTATGCGACTGTACACATAAAACCAATATATTTCCTTACCTATTTCAATCTTTTCCAAGCCTTCTAAACCAAGACGCTGGTACTGGTTAACTTTATCTGCCTCCTCATCATAGCTGAAGTGAAAAAGAAGAGAGATGAGACCTGTGGCCAAAACTCATGGCTAGATATCAATCTCTAGTGAAAATGCAGGCACTTACTAAGCAACATAATAAGCACAGTTGGACAGGAGTAATAAAACGTCCACGTCTTTGTGTGTTGCATCAATAAGACTATTGAGAAACAGCAAAAAGACAGTCAAGTAAAATTGTCAGAACTTCCCTTCACAAAACTGAAGCTCAATACAAATAATGCATGAAAATAGAAATCATTCATTTGCATATTCATAACATAACTTCATAACTGTAACGAGAAAGAACCCATTTATAGGACCACATTTTAACCTGAGATATATTTTAAAGAAATATATTCACAGGTAAAATCAGAGTCTAATGTCATAATATGGATTAAGAACAGAACAAGAACAGAAGTGTCAACCAACCCAACCAATATTCGTTAGACTTACAAAGTCATTTAGACATCATCATTAGGACCGAAAGATGCAAGGATTTAAGAAATTTAACTCCGTCACCCAAGGCAGTTAAAATACAGGAAACACATGAGTACAAATACCTTTGTGCCAATGCCAATAGACTGAAAAAAATACACAAAAGTGCATTCATATTTATATCCAGTAGATATTTAAATTCTGATCCGTTTTGTTGCAAATAATGATAAATTCAACACAGATTAACTCTAGATAAACACAAATTGTGAATTTTAACCTTATCTTAGGAGAGAAAATAAAATGCATCCTCTGTGATTCAGCACCCTGCTTTCTTACATTGCTGTTGTCCACTCTGCTTAATACTGTGGTAAATAAGAATGCTTGATTTACCTTGGGTCGCAGTCAATGAGAGCCCAGCCTCCATGGAACTTTTCATCATCTGGCAGCAGTAGCTGCATGTAGGTCTGGAGGAGGAGGCTGACCTGTTCCTGTGCTCCTCTCTGGCTCTCTTTCTCTTTCTCTTCATGTTCCTTCTCTTTGCTGAAGATAGAATACAGGTCCTCAGTAACAGGGAGTCCCATCATGAGGTCTACGGAGAAATAATGAAGTAGAAATGTCCAAACCAGGGCCAGATGTAAAAACTCACATCAACCAGTGAAACTAAGCCTATTTGGATCCTCACCAATGACAGCCTGTCTGTATGCATCACGGAATCGGTTTAAATAGTATCGATTGGCTGAGTTCACGCCGTCTTTCATCACTCCGGCCAGTTTCCTTTCTCCTGTGCGTGTGAAATCACCCTACACAACAGTGTTTAAACACAGAAAGACTTTCCACAGTTAATCTGCTAATGGTTAGTCATGAAAAATAACACATTCATAGAACATTCCTTAATGCCAATCAACTGTTAAAATTGCAAATAGGCGAATGGAAAAATTTGCTAAATTCATAAATAAAGCAACACTGAGTTGTAAGCCAAGCTTTCCATTAAAAAGAAATTCATCAGGGCTTAAATTTCATCAGGTGTACAAACAGGTCTCTTAGCAGACAAGATGGCTTTAATGTCAGGTGTTTAAATGGATGCTTCCACGTTGTTGTAATTCTAAATGTTACCACAAAATATTCAAATAGTATATATGTTTTACAGGGTGGACCAAAAGTAGGATTACAGTTACTTCATTATCTGCTTCACCTTCACAATCATGTTTTAGACATAAAAATTATTATTATCAAAAAGGTGGACTCTTTGAGTACTTAAATGTTGGCACTTAGATTAAATGTTCAATGTAAAATGTCTAATATGTAATTATAATATATGTAAATAAAAGTCTAAATTTCTAATAAAGGAAAAATGTTAAAGTAACCCTACTTTTGGCCTAACCTGTATATACACACACATACACACACACGTGTGTGTGTGTGTGTGTGTGTGTGTGTGTGTGTGTGTGTGTGTGTGTGTATGTGTGTATATATATATATTTTTTTTTTTTTCACATATTGCATTGCAGCAGACAAACAGAAACAGACAGTTCACATATACTTGATGAATCACATCCAGTCATCCCTGTAAGTTACCTTTAAAGCAGCTGTGCCAGCATACTGCCGGCTGATCGTGTCTCCATTGTTGGCCCACATCACCTGGTAGATCCTGTAACATTTGTGGGGCAGCGGCTGTTCTGGGGGCATCACCCCAAGTTTCTTCAACTAGAACGGGAACAAAATACTCTTAACTTCCCAACATGCAAGGAGCAGCATGGTTCAGGAGAATCACTGATACAACAGTGAAGGATAAGTAAGCCAGTCAGTGTACAAGTGGACAAAGTTCATGCAACTGTAACAGAATGGTAGTTTTGCACACCTGCTTTTCCATGACCACACGTGCAATGGCGGCTTGAACTACATTAGTCCTGTCTAGACAGTCCATGCAGTTAACACGGAAAATGCCCTCTTGTGTACAGATGACTCCAGCTTGGTCCACCCTATAGGAAAAATATAATCAGCACTCAAGTTTGTTTGAAGACAGATATACTGCTTTATACACACTTGATACTGCAAGTTTATCCCTTTCTGTATGAAATAGCTAGCCAAGATGTGAACAACAATGGTACTTGATTGGTGACAAGAAATAGCATTCAAGGTATGAAACATCCACACAAACAATACCAAATCAAAAACAGAAGGGAACTTACTTGAACACAAATATACAGTATAGTAAGGAAAGGAAAAGAGGTCATCAATATGAAAAACTGTAACGTTAACATTATACACACACACACACACTGTAGAATACCTATTTTAATTTAATACACACTTTAAAATGTTAAAAGGGAATACTGACCAGCCCCATCGCATATCTGTGATGATGTCAGAGATGGCATCAGTGAGCGTCTGGACATTCTCAAACTTCATCCCTCGACTGAAAAAAAGGAGAGACTTTACTATTTCCTGATTCTAGCACTGTTACAGAAGCTCCCACTCACAAGCATTCAAATAATGTAGCGTCAAATCATGGATCACATATTCCTCATTATGATTTTGTGAAATATCTACAGACTGGCATGTAACAATATATAAACATAACATATAAACAATATATGACGTCAGCATGTATTCTCACCAGTGCTCATGGAAGTCGAACGAGATGTATGTTAGGTTGGGATTGTTGAAGAGCAGCACCTGTTTAAGGTACGCGTCACCAATTAACTTCTCACGCCCATTTTGGTCCACCAGATTGATTATGACCTGGTGAAAAAAAGATATACATTTTGTACATCACTGAATGATCATAACATACAATATTGTGTTCTTAGTGGAATCACAGTGTTTAAGATTAGGCATTGTCTTTTCTTTACAGTTATAATTTTACATCAGTTGAATTCTTTCTCTCATTTAAAGCTGCTAATGGCTTCCATGAAGTTGCTTTAATGAACCATGATTATCCCTTCTCCTTCTTCTGATGCTGTTATCCATAAGCAGACCTTACCTGTTTCTGATAAATTTTAAGTTGCTCCTCAAAGTGCAAAGAAAAATAGGGAGTGGTTTCTTTCTCTCCTGTAGGTCAGTTAACAAAACAAACAAAGAAATGTTTCTCAGATGAGGTGTTTATTGTAACAGGGCTAATATCTTAAGTCAACAATTATGGCTTTCCACCTACATAAAGAGTTTCACATTTTATTATCCTGTCATTTATTCAGATTTCTCACTAGGTCTATTTGTTTCACAGTAGGCCTTATGACTGAACATCTGTACCATACCTTTTTCAAGACGTGGTCTGGGATTGTATCGGTACCCAACTTGGCTCCAAAACACAGGGACAGAGCCACGTGTCTGCACGAATGATAGTGTGTGATTATGCACATGGATTAGTTGCTCTGTCTCCACATAGTTCGCCACGTGTCCATCAGTGTCCACTCCCCTTCGTTTGTAGCGCATGCCTTTGACAAATAAAGCTCAAGTTACACACTATCACCTTACAGTTCTTACAGATACAGTGTCAAGAGCACCAGACCTGAGCCAGAAGCTTCAAATCACATTTAAATGTCACACTTTAAATCTTTAAATGTGTTTTACCAGCACGGTGACGGCTGCGTCTGGAGATGAGAGCCACAGTAAAGCGTGGGTGAATGTCATCTACACAGGTGTGCTGCTCCTGAAGTGGTGTCTCTGGGCTGCTTTTTTCCTCGTCTGGGCTCTCGTTGTAGTTCACCACCAGCTCCTCCACTTGCACAAAGCCTTGGATTATGGGTATCACCCAAAAGTCCACTTCAGGAACCTGCAATATGGTGCAATGAGCAAAGTTTGGCTTTTAGTTTTTGTTAGCTTGCAACAGTGTAGAGGCAAGTGTCCATTTAGGTTTGTTATTTTGCACCTGTAGCTCAATTAGGTCTTGTATCATGTGTTTATTCCAGAAGAATCTGTCATCAACCTGTAGGGATAAGAGTACAGAATAATGTCAGAATTAAATGAGAAATTTGAAATTTCAACGCCATCTACAGCAACTACAATTCAAATATTAATAACCCTTCTCCAACTCAAAATCCAATCCCCGATGATAGAAGTATGCAAGCCTCATGAGTTGTCTTATAAAGGGAAGAGACAGAGTCAACGGCCAAATAAAATATGGTCTGATAATCTCAGGAGCACAGTGCATAAAATCATGCAAATAGGGGTCAGAAGCTAGACTTAATGTCTACATCAAACATTAGATGGGTAAAAATCTTTCCAACTTTAACCATACCATGCATGTCAACCGCAAATATTTCTATTATATATATATAACCGCTATCTATTTTCTACTGAGATTTTTACATGCAACAATTTCACAGAAAATGATGAGAAGAAACACATCTTGTGTGCATGAGGATATGAAGGCTGAAACACTTTGCTGATGAGAGAGGTCAGAGGAGAATGACCAGACTGGTCTGAGCTGATTTGAAGTCTGTAACTCCAATGAGCACTCTCTTGATTATGATGTGGCGTCATCATAATCAAACCTTGATGTGGATGTGCAGAAGACTATGTTGGGTTCTACACCTGTCGGCCAAGAACAAGAATCTGAGGCTGTCATGGGTACAGACTTACTACACTGGACAGTTGGACAGAAAAAAAAAGAAAAAAAAACAACATCTGGGCCCGTATTCACAAAGCTTCTTAAGCCTAAAAGTTGCTCCTAGAAAATTCTTAGAATTATGACATTTTCGTAGAATTACTGCTTAAATTTAGGATTGAATCTTAGTAAAGATAAAAATGATTTACAAAACATCTTAGCCCTAAAAATTGCTCCTAAAGTAAAAATTGTTAAGAGTAGAGAGGAGGACTTTTAAGAGGTTTAAGAGTTTCTATAGCAGAGGACAAAATGGCGAAAAAGAATAAATATTTTCCAAACACTGAACGCAAAGCTAAAAGTAAACACTGCTGTTCTGTCCAATTTGGTTTTCTTGTTATTTTACTTCCTTCCATCTCTCATGGATTGTTGGCTACATACCATCCAAAAGTGCAACTTAAATTTAAAACTATCCTGCAATCATGTACATTGATAAAAGCTGAGACATTTTGCTCCCATCAATCTGAAATGGATTGACGAGAGCAAAAATCAATATGGTAAATAAATGTAAGAACTTAAATATAGTAACTACTGTGTGGAAATTGGTTCACATTTTCAACATTTGTCTGTTTTAATTATCTTTAAGATATTTAGCCTATAACATAAACTTTGCATGAAGTAGCCTGCAGTCATGATTATACAATTTTATTATATACAAACATTGTGATTTCACTGACTGTTCTATTATAATATAGTCTATTTTCACAAAGAGCACATTTCAAGACCTTTGCAAAGGTTAGAGGTTATGTTTTATCAACCAATCACAGTCCTTGAATTGCTGCATCATCCCAAGCAACGGGGTTAACCACACCTCCTCTCTAACATAAAGGTTTTTGTACTTTCCTTACTTGCTCTAAGAAGTTTTCTAAATCACTTTTAGTCTTAAGACTCCCAGCTAGAATTTTTTTAGGCTAAGATAGGAGATCTCTGAGAGAATTCTAAGTGAATACAGGCCCTGGTCTTTTTCCAATCTTTAAAATGTTCAGTTTGGGTAAGTAAGAATTTTTTTAATTTATTTATTCTCCTGGCCACTAGTATGAAATGCTGCACACGCTGCCTATAGCCACACAGGAAAAAGGAACTACAAAGATAAAATATGGAATGCCTTGTCTAACTCGTACATACAGTGTACCACTTTGACTTCAAATGTGGAAAATTTAAAAGTATTTCTGTTTACTTTGTCATCGTATGGTATAAGGGGAACATCCTGGCATTGTCTGTCATAGACAGGCTTACCCGTTTCCATAGGGGCAGATCAGACTTTTCTGAAGCTCCCTGTCTCTGTACTGTATTTGTAAGATCATAAGTGGGGCTGTAATAAAAGGAATCAGAG
Organism: Clarias magur; assembly: GCA_013621035.1. Taxonomy (NCBI): domain Eukaryota; kingdom Metazoa; phylum Chordata; class Actinopteri; order Siluriformes; family Clariidae; genus Clarias; species Clarias magur. The sequence goes on along the minus strand of QNUK01000064.1, from coordinate 7,080 downwards.
TCCATGAATATCTTATAGAGCTCATCAAGTAGTCTCCTCTCCAGACGCTCCTTTTCTTTATTCTCTTTGACCTGAAAAGTATGACCAAATAAACAGGATTAAACTAAAGAAATCTACATTAAACATAATTCAATTAAGTTATAAATACAATACTGATACTAATACCATCAAAATAGAAGACTAAGAGACAAATTTAATAAATAGCAAAATTTTAATTAAATAATATCTTTATATTCACATATTTAAGAAAGTGCAGGCTAGAGGAATACTGTAGCAAAAGAAAGACTACATTGCTTTAAATTAATGGTATGTACAAACTAATGAGATTTTAAATCAGGCAAGAACCTTTTTCTTAATGGGAACCCCAACATTGGACTTGATTTGACTCAGAGTTTTCAGCAGGAACTTAGAGTCATCTGGAGACTGGGTAATTTTCTCTGGTTTGTTCATCCCAAAGTGGTGCTTCTTACAAAGCTAGAAAAGATAAAGAGAAGTAAAACCATCTTGTCCAGTTCAGAATCATTCACGCTTTTTTCCCCACATACAGTACCAGTCAAAAGTTTGAAAACCCCTTCAAATTCAATGTTTTTCTCTAGTGTTGTTATTTTCCACATTCTAGAACAATACTAGAGATTTAAAAATTATGAAATAACACATATGGAATTATATAACAAATGTAAACAACAACAACAACAACAATCAATTGTTATTTTAAGACAGAGACAGGAAACTGTTCTTCCTGGAACAGTTTTTGGAACAGCTTTTGGAGCAGTATTGTTAAGTGCATGTGCAAAACTCATCAAGCACCATAGTGAAACTGGCTCTCATGAAGGCGATCGCATAAAAGAAAGACCAAAACATACCTCTGCTGCAGAGAAGAATATTAGAATATTTAGAGTTCACTTAGAATTACCAGCCTCAGAAATCACCAGTTAACAGCACATCAGATTAGAGCTGTCATGAAGCCCTTACAGAGCATGAGTAGCAGACCCACATCAATATCAACTGTTCAAAGGTAATTACTGTATCTTTTGGATGCCTTTAGCATTTTTCTTCATGCAATGTAGAAATAAATAAAAATCAGGAAAGACCATTGAATTAGAATATCTGTCCCAAATCTTGACTAGTAGTGTACATAGAGCAGAACAAATCAAATCGCACTAATATGATATTAGTAATATGTGTGGCACCCTGAAAACTGCTTTAATTTTAGCCTAAATCAAAATGTATTAAGTAATCTACTTCTTCTACAGTAATTTGTCATTTGAAAAAGGAAATTTTTAAAAACATTTTCTGCTCTCGCATTCTTTTTCATTTTGATAACGATGTGACAAATCAGGACAACACAACATCATGGACATTCTGACAGTCACAAAATTAACCCATTATATCCATTAGGCTTATACTGTATTAATTTCGCTATTTATGATTAAAGTGTGACTATCACTGTGTGATGAAATCCTATGGTTATCAAGGTTTAAGATATCTTCAGGCAGATTGATAATGAGTTTATTAAACTGGCTCCTTACCCAACATGATATTTGCAGGCTGGCTATAAGGCAAAGTTAGTCAATTAGAAGAAAGAAACCTTGTCTTTTTCATTTCAATATTTATTCATGTTTTTATTAATTATTTACGTTGAATTAGATTACTGGAAGAATAATACATTTTTGGTCAAACCCATTTTTTGTGTCTATTTTCCAGAATTCTTCCTCACATGACATCTCATGTTTTTACAGACAACCACACAAATGTATTAATTGTATCCAGGATGCTATAGAGTACACAAAAAGACTTAACCTTACTAATATAGCCATGTGCAATAATTAAAAGCATAAAATCTAAAGCTGATCTAAAGCTGTTCTTACTATACAGTAGGTAAACTATGGTTTGTAGCACATACAGGTCAATATCACTATACTAGCTTTTGAGGGGGAAGACTAGCCTTGCTACATATCAGAATAACCATTCTGTGGTGTGTGGTTAAAGATAAGTTGCTGACAGCACACCAGGAGAATTATTCCAATTCCCAGACAGCTTAACTTACGTGAACAAACCATCTTTTTCAATCCGAGTAGCTCGCTGAGGAACTGACACCTTAGAAACATCTTGCTTCCTTTGGATGACCTTTGAGACACAGTACAAACGACCTCACATCCTCTAAAACCTAGCTGATTCCAACTGAATGTTATTTCACTTCATTCTAATGCCTTCTAATCGGTGTATACTTTAATAGAAATGATGGGCGCACTATAAATAGAGAATGACAGAGGAGTCTACTGAGCTCTCAAGAAGTCCTAAAGCTGAATTCTACCAGCATTTGTAGAGAAAAGAAACATAAAAAAGCCAAAATAAGACACAACCTGCTAAAAAAAAAGAGGATCTTTAAAAATGCTTTATTTCTTTCTGTAAGTGATCTTGAAACCTTTCAAGCTTTTCACCTCTAATTCCAGATCCTGTGGTTCATCTTCTGAGAGTGGGATAACGGTTATTTTTGTGATCTTGTACACCTTGTTTTCTCCTGGCAGCAAGCCGACGAGCGCTTTCTGGCGGATCAAAATCAAGCCCAGAGGAAAGTCTGCAAGGGAAAGGAAAGGAAAGAGGTGCGTCATGCTTAAAGAGTTCCTTGCATTCCACACCCTGTGACGGCATCTTTTCCCAGTTACAGAGGGAAATGGCTGGCCAGTACTGATGAGTCACCCCTGTGAGAAATGCTCTCAGTGAAACCAAAGACTATACAGGCATCTTAACAAGCCGACAGACTTTATGAGACAAGAAATAAAGCATGCGTATGTGCTTTTATTTAAAAAAAATAGTAATAACAAAAAACATTATTTGAAAAAAATCAATAATGTAATACACTGGCATTAGGCTAGGGCCTGTTACCACCCCTGAGCTCATTATTTAACAAGATGTTTTAAAACTTTCATTTTTCATTTATCTCAAACCACAGCAATTTACCAACCATTACAATTTGATATGTATTACATAATAAAACGTCCTACATTTTTATCATTTGTAGTCCACATACTGTATAGTAACTATAAAAAGTGGTTTCCTGCTTCTCTTTTCTTTTGAAGTCAATACTGCAATTTGTAATTTATCTAGGAAGCCATAAAAATATAATGTCCTCTTTCTTGTGAAGACAAGTCTGTCCTGTGACAGAAAAGTTAAAGGAACAACTTTACCTCGAACTGAAACAAAGTCCTGACACTGGAGCCTTCTTCCATTGAAAGGTTGAATAAATAACTCCAAACTTCATATCAAGAATTATTTATTAATGGTTTATTATTATGTGTAGGGCATGTGCTCCATCAACCATGCAAATGTAAATGAGGAACAATAATGTTTTACAGTGAGCACGTCCTTATAAACCTGTGATTTGTCTTGCATTTTTTGCATTTGTCTTGTGATTTTGTGTTGTTTTACAAAATGAATCAACACTTTCTGACCAACCAGATTCCAGAATTAAACATGCATGTGGTGAAATGTACATTAATTGCGTACAGAATGAAAAATAAAGCAAACATTCCGTTTTGCCAGAATAAAAACATCACCTAAACTCATTAAGAGAATTATGAGTAAAACTTGCTACATGTAATTGAACTTTTAAGTATACATCTCTTGGCAAAGTTTAAAATAAATTTTTAGTAGAATAGAGAATAGAGCATGCTTTGTAATCTCAAAATACAGAACATAGAAATAAGGATTTGCAAATAGTGACTGAAGTCATACAATGAAAAGACAAACATATGCTTATTATTCTGAAACCTGTAAAGGAGTCAAGGTGGTAAGACTGGTTACTGCTTGCTTTATTTCTCTTCCTGGACACAGTTCTTAGTCTTTCTTTTTTTCCTTTTGTCTCGTAAAGTCCTGGTGAGCACAGAGTTGATAGACATTCACAAAACAAATCTTCCATTAAGAAATGAAAACCATTTTTGGTGGTTTTCATTTCTTAATGGAAGATTTGTTTTGTGAATTCCTTCCAGTTCTAAAATGTGAGAAACTGGCTGAAAATCATCTGAAAAATCACTTTTTTACCTAGCATAAATAAAAAATAAAAAAACTTGGCTAGGTAAAAAAAGAACAAAGAAAAAAGAATTAAAACTATACACATATACAGAGCTTGGACAAGGAAACTGAAACGCCTGGTTTTAGATCACAATAATTCATTAGTATGGTGTAAGACCTCCTTTTGCGGCCAATACTGAATCAATTCGTCTTGGGAATGACAGATACAAGTCCTGCACAGTGGCCAGAGGGATTTTGAGCCATTCTTCTTGCAGAATAGTGGCCAGGTCACTCTGTGATGCTGGTGGAGAAAAACGTTTCCTGACTCTCTCCTCCAAAACACCCCAAAGTGGATCAATAAAACAGTCTTGGTGATACGCTTCTTTTGGGCTTCTCCACACCGTAACTCTCCCGGATGTGGGAAAGACATGGGGTGGACTCATCAGAGAACAATACATTTCACATTGTTCACAGCCTAAGATTTTCGCTGCTGGCACCATTGAAACCAACGTTTGGCATTGGCATGAGTGACCAACGGTTTGGCTATAGCAGCCCGGTCATGTATATTTTGATCCTGTAGAGCTCCAGATTTGGTGGAAACAGGAGAGTTGAGGTGCACATTTAATTATGCAGTAAGTTGGGCAGTTGTGGTTTTGTGTTTTTTGGATACAGACAGCTTCCTCTTGCATCCACAGTTACTCCTGTTGGATGTGGCTCATCCTTTCTGGTGATATGCTGACATTACCTTGGATACCGTGGCTCTTGGTACTGTACATCACAAAGACTTGCTGTCTTGGTCACAGATGCGCCAGCAGGACTCGCACCAACAATTTGTTCTCTTTTGAACTCTGATATGTCACCCAAAAGGTTGTGTGTAATATTTTAAGCAAAACTGTGCTATTATTCTGCTAATTAAACCTTCACACTCTGCTCTTACTGGTGGAAAGTGCAATCAATGAAGACTGGCCACCAGTTTAGGCCACCAATTTTTTTTTTATGACATAACCTTTATTATGACATCAGATGTGCTTTCTTGCTGAATTGATTTGGTGACTCTTTTTTCCCCCCGGCAAGCAGCTGTGCTATATGGCGGACCGTACTGACCTACATTCCCCCATGCTGTGACCAACAGTCAGTGTCATTAACGAGTGAAGGACTTTTGTCACATGGAGTGATACATATAGTTAAACATTCCAGTGCCCATTACCGCCCATTATCACTACTCGTGGAATGCCTCGGTTTGCTCTGAAAATCTGCTCTATCTGCACTAACCTTTGTATAAATATATAGAATTTTTTTATTTGTCTCTTTTTATTTTTCACCTAGCTAAGCAACTCACTTTTTACCTAATCGTTTTTCATTAACACAAACAATTTAAGCAGGGACAACTTTCTGACTAAAAAAATCATTGTGGCACAGAGGCAACTGAGGTTTTGTCTTTCACTTTGAACATTTCGTATTATTCAATTTCAAGCATCTTAGAATGAACCAAAACTCTTACCTACCTGCAGCAATTACATTTTTTTTAATCAGCGATATTACGGGAAAGTGCAAAGCACAACAAACATTTTTAATAAAGCCAGAGCCAACAGTAATAAAGCCAAACTTGTTAAGTAATTCTACTTTCTTTATACATAATACTAATAATAATTCGTCTCATGCCAGGTGGCTGCATTACACGGTTAAATAGTCAAAATATCAAAAGACCACCTCCGCTACATCCACTATTTTGCTCTTCTTTTCCTGTGTACTGAAATGACAAAACCGCTGCATAATTTGCATTCTGTATGTTACTTTACATAACAGTCACACTCCCTGTAACACAGCGCTACAAAACAGGAACCCATCCAACAGTTATATGGTTCTCTATCAGGATTATATTGAAGCCCCTGTGGAAGTGCACCTATTTAATTTCCTCTTTCAGTTCAGCTAAAACAATGCCACTACATAGCTTACCAGCATGAAGCTGAATTTTTCCAATAACACCCTCCACCAGTCCCAAGCATACTGGATTCCAAGCTAGTAACAGGTCGGTTGCTGAAACACAAAACATAATAATCAGTAAAGTTGAGTAATGTTACTGCTACAGTAACAAAGTCCTGTTATTGTTTTATTTACATTTGATAAAAATGAACTACATAAACTCAGCCATAAATACATATATAAAATGACTGCAATTTATGCTGATTGCAAAACTTGAAGCAGAGCATCTCTATAAGTCACACTTGGAAACGTTTGTAAAAGACATACCTAACTGGCTTTTCAAGAATACAACATTTCTTTTGTAAATGCTCATGCTAAAAATTCAGCTTGATATATGATACAGATTATCACTATCCTCAGATGTAATCATAGAAATCTTTCTCTTGTCTATATCTGCATATGAAATCAAGAATTCTTTCAAAGAAGCTGGTGTCAGTGATCCCTGCAAACAGTGGAAACCCTTTTCCAATTAAATAATGAAACAGTGCTGCAACCCTAACCGGCTGAGCTTGGCTGCACACACAAGGTAAAGGCCACAGAGCCCATTGTCAACTCATTCACATCCAGGGCTTTAAGACTAGGTTTCTGTACCAGTCACGAACAACTGATTGCACCAATAAATGTAACAGTGCAAACGCTCCAACTGTAATGTTTACATCCTCACACTCTTTCCATACCTGTATTTTTACCCACAATTAACATATGTGGTGATATTACATATTAGGACATAAGACATTCAAAACATTTAAATGGAATTCCTTGTTGAGGGTTGTACCGTGCATTAAATGACCAACATGTTTTAGCAAACTCCTTTAAATCCACAACACTACACAGTTATGTTGTCAAACATTTAAAAACACAACTCAGTCAGACGGTTTACAAAGTTGTAGGTAAAGCTGGAAAAATTTATTCATGATCATATGAGATTTCAGATTAGAAAATCCATAAAAATGCAGTTTTTTTGTTTATGATTTTCAACACTAACGCAACATAGATGAAGCTGTTATATGACATATACAGTACACAGCCAAATGAATGAAACCTGATAGGATAGGTGATACATATTGGCAATGACAATCCAAAATC
>QNUK01000639.1:259042-356388 GCA_013621035.1 Clarias magur | reverse complement strand
TCCCTCCTCCCTCAGACTGTTGTGTTTTTTGAGTCACACTGAAAAGGAAAAAAAAAAAAGCACTTTATGGGAAATGAATGTGAGCGCGGCAGCGGACGCCAGTGATGTTTCGCACAAACGGAGATGGTTTTATTGACGGCCGTCCAAGAAAATCTGTGTGTTTTAAAGTACTGAGAAGAAGAAAAGATGTGAGAAGATACATGGTTTTATACCACAGTGCTATTCCGATTGGTCAGAAGGCCCTGATTCATTTTTTGTAATTGCAGCTCTGACAGTAGTTACAGCTGTGAGACAAACCACAGGTTTAGTGTGTTGTGTGTGTGTGTGTGTGTGTGTGTGTGTGTGTGTGTGTGTGTGTGTGTGTGTGTGTGTGTGTGTGTGTGCGTGTGTTAATCCTAGAGGTCAGGGCTTCAAAGTGAACATCTGGACGTTGAATCTACGAGCTGTTATGAAGTCATAACAGAAATTTATGATTCGTCATATTTGTAGAAGAGCTGCTGTCCAAAACACAGAGCTTGTCTCTGTATTTCCTTTTATTTATTTTTTATTTTTTTGCTTGTCTGTCTCAATCTGTCTCTCGTTGTCTTTTTCGATCTGTCTGTCCAGTCATCTGTGTCTGCTTCTGTATATATTTCTGTCTGTCTCTTTTTGTCTCTCACCAGTAAAACTAGAACTTTGTTTTGTTTTTTGTTTTTAATCCGTCTTCATGTTCATGTCCATCTGTCTATCTTCTGAACTGGATGCGTTGACTCAGGGTTTATTTCTGTGTCTCCGTCTCACTGTCTATATCTTCGTGTCTTTTGCTGTCTCTGTCAGTCTGCTCCTCCATAACTATTTCGATCTGTCTGTCTGTCTGCCTTCCTCTCTCTGTCTCTGCACGTTTAATTCTGTCTGTCTATGTCTCTATGTCTCTTCATTTGTCATTCTGTCTCTGTCTGTCTGTCTGTCTGTCTGTCTGTCTGTCTGCCCGGGGTCAAATATGAACCATAACATGCAAATTAGGTAAACATATCTTTTCGCGTCCTCAAGGGGGAGTCTGTTGTCCTGTAATAATGTCCTGTCATTAGTGTTGTTTTTATCCAATTCATCACCCACACACATACACACACACACACACACATACACACACACACACACACACACATACACACACACACACACACACACACACACACACACACACACACACACACACACACACACACACACACACACACACAGAGCGTTTCCCACATGCCGTGTCCGAGAGGAGACAGAAATGAGTGTGTTTCACTCTTGCATGTCCGGTCCTTCTGCCCGTCCCCAGATCCAGAGATGATTTCATGTTCGAGAGATCTGGAAGCAGCTGCCGTTCCCATCGCGCCGGCTCACTGCATGTTTCTGTCCGAGAAACTCGAGCCGTCCTCCACCTGGGCCTCCACATGGACAGGTGGCACCTCGGACTCGCACCAGTGTGTGTGTGTGTGTGTGTGTGTGTGTGTGTGTGTGTGTGTGTGTAGGGTACTGTGTGAAATTGTGTCCATGCTTTCATCTTCACATGCCCCGTGTATGTATTTGTGCGTGTCTGTGTCTGTGTGTGTGTGTGTGTGTGTGTGTGTGTGTGTGTGTGTGTGTGTGAAAGTGAGAGGTTGTTTTTTGGACATATTAACACCTGTCGTGCTAAAATTTGTGTTGCTGGGATTCTGAGCCGCCCCCGGGGACGAGAGCGTGCCAACGAGTTTAAGCAGCCTGAGAAACATGCGGACAATCTCACTCTGTCTGTCTCTCTCTCTCTCTCTCTCTGTCTGTCTGTCTCTCTCTCTCAGGCTGTCTCTCTCTGTCTTCTTCTATCAATCTTTCTCTATTCCTATTCATCTGCCTATCTCTTTTCAACGCACTCTACCACTACACTGTCTGTCTGTCTGTACTTTTTGTCTGTCTCTCTGTCCCCTACTTATCTGTTTGTCTCTTATTGTTCCCTCTTTTACTCTGCCTCTTTATTCATCTTTCATACATCTTGTCTTGCTCTGTCCCTTTGCTCTCCCTCAGTCTTTCATTTTCTGTCTGTGTCCATCTATCTCCATGTCCCCTTCCATCAGTTTGTCTTTCACTGTCCCTCCATCTGCCTCTCCTTCTGTCTCTCTCCATTGTCACCTCCTAACTCTGCTGCCTAATTTGTCTGTTGCTTAAACAGACTCTTCTCTCTATCACTGTCTGTCTGTCTTTGTCAATTTCTGCTCAATCCATCATTCTGTCACTATTTTTTTTTTGTGTGTATCTATCCTAAGGTCTCTCCAAATTATTATATCTTTACCTGTCTGTCTGCATGTCTGTCAGTTTCATACTGTATCTGTGTCCTCATGTCTGTCTCGCTGTACCAACCTTTATCTTCCTGTCTGTCTCTTTTAAGTTGGGGCTTTTCAGATTTGTTTCTTTATTGTTTATGTTTTTTTTTGTTTGTTTGTTTATCATGCCATGTGCATTTTGAATCTATAGCGTACGTTCATTTACAATGTATTTTTCAATGTTTATTTGAATTTGAATGCATTTGATGGAAAATGTACAGTAATGTATTTAACATACAAACTGAGCTATAGTAAATGTAATAATAGTAACTGTCCTTATGCATTTGTTTGTTTGTTTATTTATTTATTTGATTAGTCTAGTTGTGTTGAATGCATCTCGAATTGTGATTTGGTAATTTACTTTTCTTTTCTTTTTTTTTTTTTTAAAGGCAGTGTATATTAACTCTCAGGAGGAGGTTAAGGACCTAATTAATTACCCAATCATGTTGCTAATTAAGAATAATGACCCTCATTTCAGTTGAAAAAATATATTTAAAAAAAAATTATTACATTAAATAAGTAGAAGATTATTGAAAATTATTTATTTTATTAAGTAAGTGCACATGCACAACACTTCTTAAAAACATATTTTATTGTTTTGTGTGTGTTATATCAGGTTTTCTTTTCTTTTTTTTTTCTTTTCCTTTCATTTCTCTTTCCTTATATTTGTGTGACATTAATTTGAGATTCATGCCAGGTTATGTAGTGAGCGATGTTTCCCCTTAACCCCATTAGGCCAGCACATTCATATTTAACAAAAAGTGAAATTAATGAATAAAATTAACATTAAAGCCACAATTTATTTAACTCAAGTAGCAGCTGTATTAATGGAACAGGGAAATGTCCATGTATATGCACGTGACTGAGCATTAAGAACATTCACAAAATTTATTACGCAAGCAATAAAACACATTGGACTATCACCAATCAACAACCTGATGGTGTGATGTGAAACAAAGCAATGTTACGGATACCAGTCTGGAGATGATTATTTTTTTGCTTTAAAACAAAGAACATAAGCATTTTATTTCATTTCCTTTTTTTTTTTTCATTTCCTTTTTTTAATTTGGAAATCCAAATTATAGCTTTACTCGGTTATTATAAAGCCCTGACACTGGAGACTCCTTTCAAAATTATGACCAAACCATCAAATTTTCACAATAAACTTCACCGTATAAACAATTATACTTTTTTGAATCTGAAACCGAGCTTCCATCCCATAAAACTCTGATGGTTTAAGGTTCAGGTTTAAGAATCCAAAATATCATAAATTCTGACTGTCCAGCTCCTCTAGTTATAATCACATTCTTTTCATAAAAAAACAACAACAACAAAAAAAAAAAAAAACCAAGATTAAATTATAACCAACTACGATTTCCTTTAGGAAGAAAAGACAATAACTCAATGTGTCGTCCCAAGAGTGCACTTATTATTTCAATATGATTTGTTGGACCTATAAATAATATAAAACTTTGTGTATACATGCATGAATTATATGAATATATATATATATATATATATATATATATATATATATATATATATATATATATATATATATGAATTAAATATATGGCATTAAATCAGATGTCAGCTTAACATAAAATAAATAAATAAATAAAATCCATAAATGTATTATATAAATTGTAAATCATAACCATAAACCTAAAACATGTAAATAAAATTTTAATATTTGCTGCATGAAAATGCAAAAAACTGTGGTGAAAAACTATGTACATGTAAACCAGCAACCAAAAACAAACGCAAATCAACAGTTTGCCTTTTAAGTTATGACTTAAATATTTGCACATTTTCATTCATATTTCACAGGAAGAAAATGTTCCACACTGAAAAGCAGACCCTTTTTCCCTTATGGTGTTGAACTCCTCAGTGTAAAAATCCTTTAAAGGATTTTTTATTTTATTTTATGATTTTATGATTTTATGATTTACTTTTTCCCTTGTAATAGGGATATTGTTGCTGCATAATTTGCCCAGTATAAATACACTTTAAACCTCTAAGTATAGTAGGTGTATTCTGTATTTCGCAGCTGCAACAATGTCAACACTGAAGAAAAAAAAAAAACTAAACAAAAAAAAAACCCCAAAAAACAATAACGATCAAATATCAAAATTGTTCTTCCATGCAGCATGTCTGTACCCTTTGCTGAGCATGGCCATAAATATTTAAGTATTTGGCCCAGCAAAATGATGAATAATATTTGCGGAATTTGCATTCAAGTGTTAAATTAAAAATTAATTACTCAGATGCATAAAGGAACAATATAACTTTGAAGCCTCCAAGATGGCAAACGTTAATTATTTCCAATTAGGAGCCAAATATCTTCAGAGATGTTTCAGACCTCTTAATGGCGTGGGATGAACTGGGGAAAGAAGAAAGAACTCTTTGTTGGTTTTTCGAGTTCATAAAACCATAATACCACGTCATATCTAGAGCCCGTGAGCCAGGCAATTAAAATGCATTATCTGCTGGCGTATATTAGAATATGGAGCAAAACCAGCAAATCAATTAAATTCAGATTTAACTGGAACACAGAAACAGTGTTCTCTGCTCTCATTTTTCCGTCTCTGAGTCCATAGGGTTTGTCCTTGCAGTACATCGTATTTGGATGACAACCTCCACAAATTTTTCAACTGTTTCATTACACATCTACAAATTAAATTTCATAATGGGTTCGTGCGATTCATGCACTCAGGAAGGATACATGCCTTAAGGTATGATAACATATCTGTCTATATTGAATAATCTTTACTGTATTCTGATTCTGTATAATCTTTCTCTGTCGTATAAAGCACACTCGAGCCTCCAACTGTTCATCCAAACATCCACAAAACTCACTTTCTCATTTATCCTTATCAAATCTGGCCTGATCCATGTCTGAATCTCTAAAGGTGCGTGATGTGTGTACACGCGTAACCCGCCGGCGTCTTGCTTCAGCCAAAGAACCCCATATTAGCGGCATAATCTCAAAGGCAAATCTTTCAACCCAGGTTTAAATCCATGCATCAGCTGGGCGATTAACGAGCACAGTGCTGTTCCTGAGTGGAATTATCTGTAAACAGTGCTTCAGAGGATTGGATTTGTGATATTAAACAAATACCTTTCCCATAATCTGGCAGGCTGAAAGGCACACACTTGTTCTACTGGTGTTGGAGAGGGTTTTCAGCATGGTTTTATATGAAAGTTTTTTTTTGTTTTTTTTTCTCAATTCTGACTTAAATCAAAATTGAGGTGCATATACAGAACGTACATTACCATAAACCTTTTGGTTGTTATAAGTTTTTTTTTTTTTTTTCTGCTGCAAGATTTAACAGAACATAGAATGTAAGTAATCAGGGACAAATTCCACAGCCCTTGTTTTGGTCCAAAATTCAGCCGAGACACATATATAAAGCTTCTGCATTGCCACTGAGCTAAAACGAGCTGTTATCTTTCAATTTTATAGTCTATTTACTAGAACTTTAATATTATGTATTTTTATTATTGTAACTCTTTTCTTTCTCCTAGCCATACTACGGCCAGTTAGCCATACATCTAAATCTGGAAAGCCATGCAGCCCGTTACAGGGAAAGCTCAATGGGACTACAGAAGCTTCATACAGTATGAGTTTCTGCTGAACGTATTTTTCATGGAACAAGGGCTGGACTCACGTTCTAGGTGGCGAACTTCACGGTCATTGTGCGCGGCGGAAACATTTCTAACAACCAAGACCCATAGTAATTTATTCATATAGATTCCAGCTATGATTTACAGTAAGATAGACCTGGAAAAAAAAATACATGAATTATCCCTATCCAAACTAATCTAATTGACTATATATATATATATATATATATATATATATATATATATATATATATATATATATATATACAAAAATAGAAAAAGGTCAAAAAGCAGGTGTTGTATTTTGTTTCTTACATGTCTTTTGTTTGTTTGCTTATACGCACACATTGGATACTCAAATGAATGTCTAAAAATGACTAAAATGTACATGTTGCATAATAGGTCCCCTTAAATACTGAAATTCAGACAGCAGCACTCCAAAGCCTCAGCAGTTTACTATTCAAGATTTGTTCAATAGTTACAATTGTGGGTGGAGTTTGCTTTAAAAAAATCAACTTTTTCATCCTATGCTATCCTGTATATTATATATTGCAATATATACAGTAACAACGTAAGTCAGGAGCAATCTCATTGCCTTTGTACAGTAGACGTGAACCCCCTCTGACAAGCTCCACTTCCTCGTCTACATTTCTTCTTTCTGGTATTCAACAATTCCACTCTCACACAAAAGGGTAGATATTCTCTGGGAATGGTCTTCAGTTATACATCAGTGCTACCTCGCTCTATATCTCTGATCATTACTTGGTATCCTTCATGATCACACTTTATATCCTAGCTAAAGCCTAAAAAAAAAAAAAGTAAAATCAATATTTCTCTCCTACTTGCTGAAACCTCGAGTCTATCGCTCCGTCCTTTGTGGCTTCCTGCACTCTATCATACCTTCTAGACCTTGACTTCTTTTGCTCCTTTCCATTGGATTAGCCACAAACACTTTCCTCTCCTCACTTTACTCATCAACTGACCTCCTCTGCCCTCTATCTTCTAGACCCAGGAATCTTTTTTTTTTTTTTTTTGCCCTGCTCCTTGTGTACTGTATCAGATGTGCTGTGCAGCAATGAAAGAGAATTAGGAACAGCAGAGAGAAAGTAGAAAGAAAAAAAAAAATCACTCAACACAGATCTTGTCAATAACGATGCTGTCCTGTCTAAATATTTATTTGAACTGAATTTCAGCCAAAGAAAGGCTGCTCAAAGTTCTGCACAATATCGTCACAAGCGCCACAATCTTTTCTTTACTACTAAACCTACAGGCTTCTCCTGCTCCATCGTCCCTGACGCCTGAAGACGTCGCTGCATTTTATGATGTGATCCTGACTTCCAGGATTCCTCAGGATTTCTCTTATCTTTCCTTAGCACATTCATCACTACCATCTTTTAATGGCCCCATTACATTTGGTCATGTACCACCTGCATTAATAAAAAACAACCCTTAATGACAATCTGGCTTTACAGTGGCACTGAGACTGGCATTTGGAGCTACATGCTTCTACATCTAAGAATCTGCAGTTGTCTTCATCCTCCTTGACCTTACAGCAATTTCTGACATGGTCAACAAATTGTTGGTCAATTGTTGACAAATGCTTGTTTACTACCTGCAAAGTCTTATCAGGTGGCCTGACGGGGACAAGCTTCATGCAGTGACCCACAATACTCCTCTGTTCTTCTTCTATACTCGATTGCTTCGTGGGTTACAGACACCTTTCACCTTGTGGGTGACATAATCACCTCTCCTTCCCTCAGATATGCAAGTTTCAGGGATCAGGGATGGGAGGTCATTATCAAAACTGAACTGCTGTTCATTCCAGGTGATTCGTCCCTATGTCATGATCTCGCGATCTCCCAGAACAACTCTGATCTCACCTTGGGTCACTACACACCCTGGACAATCACTTATCCTTTCCCTTTGACACTGTTTATCTTTTATGCTAATGCATAAAAATTCTTCCTTTACCACATCAGAAGCATTTGTCCTTTTCTGTCCGCGCCGGCCACTCAGGTTGCCTGTGCGCCATTCGACCTCTGCAATTGATCCAGAATGCTGGATTTCCCAAACCACGTTGGGAAAAGTCCCTCTCTCTGGAATGACCCCACTGCTCCTCTGGTTCTTGCAGCTGCCCACTTCACACTTTAAATGAAGCACTCCAAAAACGGACCAGCAGCCACTTACTTCAAAGTTTCTCCAAAGCCGGGGTGATAACATCAGTAGCGTTAGTCCTCCATTTAGTGCGAAAAAGCAGCTAAGCTGTTCAATAACTGGCAAAATTTCACTGAAGAAGGTCAAAAATCTGGCACTCTCGGAGGTGTAAACTACACGCAGATGATGTCCATAGTCTAAATGAGTAGACTCGTTAAATCAACGTGCTTTTGATTAAGACAAAAGGCTTAAAATCCTCCATGTAAAATATTGATGTAACTTTTGGATTTAACAGATTGCAATAAATCACCGAATCAGCAATCACTGCGGACTGTAGACTAAACAGTGATTATATTACTAACTAACCACCGGATTTACTCAGCAAGCCCGCTTATGGAACCCTGTTAAAACCAATCAGGTGGTAAAAGGTGGCGACAGACGCCAGTTAGAGCCAATCAGGTGGTAATGTGCAAGCGCAGATGAGGCCCATGTGACAGATGGTGGAATGACCTGGAAAACCTGCCCTGCTTTTCCCTGTGATCCATCTGCAGCTGACAGGTATTATTTCATAAACTCTCATCTAACAGGGATCACGGGAGCTCCCGGCACATTAATCCACCGCTGAAACCAGCCATGTAACGCCAGTGTCGCAGCAAATCTGTCGTCCCATCACTGGCGCAGGGGAGAAAGTGCTTTTTGATGAAGTCGTTCATAAATTTTAATCTAACCTGTCGGGTGAACATGATGCATGGTCTCTTGGCTCATTCATGTTTTAAGGAGATCGCCTTATGAAAAAAAAAAAAAAAAAAAAAATCAAGAATCCTTTCCTCTTTTTTTTATTCCACCTGAAGTAGGGCACCTGATTTTGATCCATTTATAGGAATGAATGGTTAGAAATGTATAAACTCATCATGCAGGTATGCATTATTATTAAGTTATTTTCCATTCAACATTACAAGAAAAAAAAAATAAAAAATTCACATCAGTACAGTTGCTTGGACACATTTTGTTGCATTTGGAATGAGAGATATTCACCAAGGAATGGGACAGTATGTGCCTCCACTGTTCTGGGAAAGCTCCCTGTGCTAGATGGGTTACCTCCAGATACTCTGCCTTCTTGCCATAGTTCAAGTCCAAAGACATGTACTGTACTGTAGATAAGACTAGGTGGAGTTCTCAAATGCCCGTGGTGTAAGAGTGAGTGCGTGCATGCTTGGCACCATGTCCAGTGTGTATCCTGCCTTGTGCCCCAAGACCCCTGGGATAGGATCCAGAATTCCTGTGACCCTATACAGAAAACACGGCATAGGGAATAAGCGAGAGAGAGAGAGAGAGAGAGTGTTTTGGGAAGGCTTTCCAATAGATTTTAGAGTGTGGGTTTGGGGATTTTCACATTCAGCCACAAGGGTACTGGTGAGGTCAGGCACTCATGTCGGGCAAGGAGGCATTGCTGGAACTTGGCATTGCAATTTATCCCAAAGGTACCCAATGGGGATGTGAAGTTCTACAGCACTTTGTGCACTGATTGTTGGATTTTTATGCTGTAACACGTTTAAGCTTGAACTCTTAGCACTGCTGAAGGAAAATCTTAATGTTTTGCAACCGAAGATCCTATACAGACCCTGACGATTCTGTCCACGTTTATTGTCCCTGCATTAAAGGTTATATTTAATACCGTGATTGGAAAACTCTTGAATGGTTCTACTCAAGAATAATTTGCCAACATTAGATCATAAACTAAATTAATGTCATAAAATGCACAAAGTGAAATGAATGGAAAGCGAAGAAAATAAAAGCCTACGTTTCCCAACTTACATCAATACTGTTATAACCTTCGGACCCCAACTTCGAGTCCGAATCTAAACTCAGATGAAATGTTTAAAAGACATGGCTCTGCAATGCAAATGCATTTCTACTATAACAAACATTTTGTTTTGGAGTATAGTATGTCACACTTCCTTCACTTTTTTTCCCCCATTTTTTTTCTCTGGCCGAACTTGTTTCACTGGATTTTCTCTGAAAGCTGCAGCATTGACCTAGCAGGCCACGACTCCTTTTAACCTCGTCTCTGCTACCCTCTTTTCTGATATTCTCTTTCTCTGCTTTCTTCTCCTACTCCTGCAATCCCTATGTCCCTCAAAAGAACCACTTAACCAGGGACATTTCCTGGAGATGCTTAATCCTCTTTCAAAGAGTTGGGAAATGCAATCATTTCCAAGATAGGCTACACTTTCAGGGACCATTGGCAAGAACCATTCGGATTCATTACACTCAGACCTCCATAAACGGCCACGATAATTCGACGGATGACTGTAAGAGGAGAAGAGCGCTCGAGTGCCTCGGTAATTAATGCCGTATGCCATCAGAGTGTTAGGTGGCTAATTTTTTTTTTTTTCTTTCTTTCTCTAACTTTCTGGCCATCGTTGGTGCAGAAATGAGAAACACATTACAGTTTCCATTAATTGATTTATGCTGTTTTAAAATGGAGGTCTCATAGAGAAAGAGGGATTAGCCGCACTCTTGGGCCAATTAGGCGAGCCGAGGCCTCTCATGGCCGCCTGCGCATGCATCTCAATCAATGGCAATGCCCACAGGTGAACTGCCAAGTCTGAAACGCTCGCGCCAACCCTTGCATTCTAACAGGCGAGACCAGCTAATGCTATTCAGTCATGGAAATAACCCAGCAGCCTTCAAAGCACAGAACCAATTTGAGATAAACATCATCATCTCTGCTAGGTACAGTAGTATATAAGAGGGTGCAATGAAAATCCTTAAAATGCCAAGTATCTCCCAGAACTCCAAGCTTATTTGAAATAGAAACAGAGGACAAAAAGTATCTTCCGATGAATCCGATGACTTTTGTCAAACTTGCCGTTCATTGTTTGCGTTCCTGTCTTCGGGGAGTTACTCAGCATGAGCTACGAAGACTTGGGAGTGCGCACTTCAAACATTTCAAGCAGCGGCGGCCAATCATATGCAAACGTGCGCCCCAGCCTCTTTACAAAATAATGGATTCCAATGCAAATCCAATGACCTTTAATTATGGTATAATTCTGCCGACGATCATAACCTGGAGCGCCATGACTAAATTTTACAATTAGCCCGTTTAACCTGCCATATGACGGTGACCTTTCGCTGAGCACTCAACGAGACCGGCTCAACGTTAACACGGGTGACATCTGTTCTGGAACAGAGAGGGATGCTAGCGTCCTCCCAAACCCCCAACCCCCCCCCAACCCCCACCCCCTCCCCCCTTCCACTCGTCCCGGAGGCTTTTTGGATGACTTCGGCACCAGCGACACCCTGGCAGATAAGTCTGAGAAGGAAGGAAAGCTGGCTGACATGGTGATGGAATTGAAATGCAAGTTTTGCACTTAACTGACAATCTGCCCTGGCTGTCAGGCCTGACTACATAAAACTGTCACTCTGTGCTAGATGAAGAATGTTCATCAACCCCCAAAAAAAAAAAAACATAATTAATTATTATTTACTTGATTAATATATTCAAGTAATATTTGACATTATATTAAAATATTTCTAAATTATTACAAAATTTCATTTTGCTGGTCGCATGGACACTCCTACTCCTTACGTGAACTTTAAGCAAGGTAGGTTTAGCGGTATAATTTCATATCTTGGCTCTCGTTTTCCCATTTGACCTCAAAAGCCTCATTATCGAGCTGTTTTCATTAGAGAGGTGAGAGCGTCTCTCTCTCTCTCTCTCTCTCTCTCTCTCTCTCTAGTTTTTATGTGTGAGTTGTTTCTGAACCGCCACTTTAACATCTGCACTCGGTTGCGATGCTAACGCTCGGCTAATAACAGTGTGCGTTCACCATGTCCGGAGCCAAGAGGCACAGCTGAGCAATGTCAGGCAGACTCGCGTGCCGCCTCTAAGCATTATTGATTCTGGATGTGGCACTTTTGTACGGCCCCAAGCTGTTCGCTCTAAAGAAACAGCGTTATCTGTGTAGCGCGTGACGTCCAATCGCTAGCTCTGTCATCAGCGCCACAGTGGATGGGATTCGTTGAGAGTAATCAAATACTTTGCACGGGTTGCGTAGTCTCTGTGGGAGAAACACAAACACACACACACACACACACACACACACACACACACACACACACACACACACACACACACACGCACCATAAAACGCATGGGCTTCAACTCCCCAATTATCCTTATATATACCTTTTTAAGCATTTTCAAACAAGTGTGAATGATTTTTCATTTTTTTCCAAGGTATCTTAATTACTCTGAAGGACTCAGTGTCTGGCTGGGGGACAATTCAAAAGAAGTGTATTTGCCTGCGTGTGTGTGTATGTGTGTGTGTGTGTGTGTGTGTATTTGTGTGGGGTGAGCGTTTGGCAGGCTGTGTTCATGTCCAGATTGGAGCGCCTCTCGGCGGTGTGCCGGCCAGTCTTGGAGGAGTGTGTGTTGGGGGGATTGGGGCTTTAGCAGGGAAGGTAAGTGTGACTACAAGCTTTGGCTGGCCATCTGCTCTCCTGCGGTACTCGGGCCAACCTGAGCCGCCTGCAGCAAGGACCTGGCCTACGCGTGAATACACACCGCCGGCCAAACTCGCACACGCGCACACACACACACACACACACACACACACACACACACACAGACGCGCACACACACACTTACACACACAGCAACCACCGTCCAAGCATACTCGCTCATCCAATCGCCATCAGCCTGCTGCTTAGCACCAAACACTCCATATGCACTAAACTTTCTCTCTCTCTCTGTCTCTCTGTCTCTCTCTCTCCCTGTCTCCTGTCTCTCTGTCTCTCTCTGTCTCTCTCTCTCTCTCTCTCTCCCTGTCTCCTGTCTCTCATCGCTTTTCAAATGAAACAAATACAATTGCAAGAAGACAGGACATGTGATCAGCTCGTCTTTTTTAATATATATTCATTATGAGTGTAACCAGTGAATCAAAAGCGATGATTATTGCTCCATTTTTCATCCAAACTGGGCGTGGCCTGAACTTAAAGCACCGGAGAAACATTATGGGAAACAAACACCATAAATAAATAAATAAATAAATAACAAGCGGCAGTGTGAGCTTTGATAATTCTGGCTCGGAGTGTTTCTCAACCTCAGCTACTGTACATCACTCAGAGTTGGTCAGAGCTAAAGACAAATTGCAATTGATATTTTCCAAAATATTGTGCAACATTTGAATGAATATGGTGTCTATCTAAATGGTTCGGAATTTTATTCACTATCAATTTGACGCAATGATTCAACCTTTGATAACACAATGCGATGACGTGATAAGATGCAATTCAGCAGCCTCTGATCGAGAAGTGATCAACTTCGTATACAATCTGCTTGAGTAGACTCCCGCAGGCAAAATCACCTTGAATTGAATTACACACCTCAAATGTCCCTTTTTGACTATTAGCATTCAGTCATCGGGTTTTCAATCGCTGCATAAACCCAGACTGTCAGATTTTTACACCCGTACCGATGAATGTTGTTTTCATTTGTCTTGTTATCCTCATGAACATTTTTTTTTTTTTTATTTGTTAGTGGGATCCCAGTCCCAGTGCAGCATTCTAGTCTCAACCAGATGGTCTGTGAAGGTTACTAAAAAAAAAAAAAAAAAGCTAAATGAACAGCGCTGCTTCTATTACTGTATCTGTATTTGTCTTTTTTTTTTTTGAGCACATTCCCAGATCGTTCTGAATTATGCATTTATATTTGATGACATCAATTTCTTCAACGTGAAATCATCCTCTTATAGCTCTGAGCGACGAGATATACACTATACGTTTGTACAGTATGTACATACAAAGTCGATACCTGCTACATAGTGACATTTGAGGTCATCTTCACTGCACCATTCAGACACATGAGACAAATGAATGACGCCAGAAAGAAGAGGGGGACAACAGATAGACGAATGAGAGAGAGAGTGAGAGAGAAAGAGAAAAGGGACTAGAAGGAGGAGGGGCGGGGAGGTGGGGGGGGGGGGAGAGACAAGTGAAAAACAACAACAACAAGAAGTAACATAATGCTCATTATTAAATTGCAGGCACGGCGATTGCCAGGAACCTATTCCTCATCATTAATTATTCATCCTTTCCTTCAGTAATGCAATACTCAGGTGAGGCGTGCGGGTGATAGAACGCATCATTTCGAGGCTTAATGGCAACGTGGTGGCCGGATCCGGCGATAGACTCAGAATATCAATCAGACACGCACGTGTACACGGAATCTGTCTTTCCTTGTGCATTTTTATTATTTTTTTGGTTTGTTTGAAATTTATTTCTTTATTATATTATGTAGCTCTGGGGGGAAACTAACACGCTGACCTTTTTCGCCCGGCGTTTAAAAAATGTTTTTTCAAAACCTCCCCGAGTGAAAATTTCACAGCGCCCGAGCGAATCCATGCATTAGAATGAATAGCGATTAGAAGCGGTCCGACGGAGGGGTACATCAGTAGCTCTCATAGGATCTGACAAGTTTTAAATGGGCACAGGAAATTCACTCACAACTCAACACAATTATATTTGCATTTCCTGGGGTCTCTCTCTCTCTCTCTCTCTCGCTCTCATTTTTTTTTTTTTTTTTTTTTTGCAATGTAAATCAACATAAATGTCATTTTGTGTCATCGAATGCAAAGCGATGACTTGATTTAATAATCATCCTGATTGCACTTTTATTCTGATATACCCGATGTGTCAAGTGTGTATTCTTCATATACACAAAGTCGCCTTAATCCGACTGTTTATCCTTCAGCTATAATGCGATAACGTTATTAATGGAACTCAAAAGCAGTCGGTGAGGATTCTTTAGAAATCAATCTTCAATATGACTTCTTTTTTTTTTTTTCCTCTTTTTTTTTTTTTTTTTTTTGCAAACAGCGCTTTCATGTTTTATACATTTTTTTTTTCTTCGGCAGCGTTAATATTGTTAGCGGATGATATCCAAAGAAGAGCAAAGCGATTAATAATGCGTGGCAATTCACGGATGTTACAGACAAATACAAATCTTGGCAGCTTCTCCTACACATGCCTGAGGCTTCGCTTGCATCTTTCTCTCTCTCTCTCTCTCTCTCTCTCTCTGCCTTTCCCTTTTTCTCGTATTTTCAATCTGTCTAAAATGCATATCCTCCCCATATGCTTTCATAGTTCTAAGTTAATGACCTCTCTCACTGTGAAATGGAACAATGCTTCTGTTTTGAGCTGTGAATGGGTTCACCTGCTACTCTGGTATTACCAGAGACGGTGTCCACCATACCGACGTATTTACGTAGCTTATTTACTCTGGTCAGCTAACCCACTGCCAGGTGATTTGAATAACATTGATTATTAACTATAAAGGAATAAAATGGTTTGAACAGCATCATGGGCACCAAGCTCAGCAACACCTGTGGTGACCAAATGGCTGAAAAAACTCAGTGCTGTCTATGAAAGGTAGAAGGGCCTCCATCAGAACACCCAGTGTATGATAATCTGCCACATTTGAGGCGTAACAGGCGAAGAGTTCAAGGTTATTGATCTGGCCTCCAAATTAGCCAGATTGCAATCAGATCAAGTGTCCAAATAATGCATTGGACAAACAAGTCTGATCCATGGAGGCCCCATCCCAGCGCCCAAAGGATCCTCTACTAACATCCTGGTGCCTGACACCACAGCACACCCCCAGAAGTCTTGTGGAGTCATGCTCCAAACATTTGTTGCTGAGAAGGCGTTCGGCCCTGATGACTTTTCCATGGCGGAAAACTCACTGACGGGCCTCCGAGTGGCGCAGTGGTTAAAGCGCTCGCCCTATCATCCGGAGATCGCTAGTTCGAATCCCGGGTGGTGCTGTAACCTCTCGCAGCCGGAGGTCTAGAGAGAGCTGATTGGCCGAGCTCTCTCAGAGGGGAGGGATGAGAGGTACATAGTGCTCCGACATTAATCGCGGCTCTACAGCCAGTCAGGGGCGTCTGTGAGCTCGCGCACCGGAGGGAGCGGATAGCGCTGTCCTCCGAGTGTGTTACGCCGCCCCCAACGGTGCGCGAGCGAGCAGTTCGAAAAAAAAGATTTGGTCGGCTGGCGTCACGTGGTTCGGAGGAAACACGTGATAGTCTTCGGCCCTCCCGGCTGAGTGGTAGTAGTAGCCTTAATGTGGGAGCCCCCTAGTGACGGGGAGGAATTGGACACGACTAAATTAGGGAGAAAATTGGGGAAAAATCCAAAAGAAAAAAAAAAAAAGAAAAAAGACACTTGAGCCTCAATCCATAAACAGAAGGTTTTACCATCTCTTAAACCTGTTAAGTAACCTCATAAAAAAAGCAATAATTAATTGGAGTGAACTTTCTATGAATAAACCCTGACCTGTTAGAATGGGCACATTGACATTGACATGACCTACAGTACTGTTGGAGTCCCGGGAATTATTGTACAGTTAGATACTCTTATAGAAGATGAATCAAGACTGTGTGACCAATCAGATTCAAGAACTAAACAGCAAATAAACCTAAACTGAACACTGCGATTATAAGGGGTGTTCAGGCCAAACTGGGACTTTTCATGAATGAATGTGTAAAACATTGACAGAAAACATCGAGCACAGTACGAGGGCGATGAGATTCTTAGCTGCAACATTTGAACGGTGAAAGGTTTTAAAGAAGCCGGTACTGTACAGTACGTCTGAAAAGGATGATCCAAGGTCAAGGTGGCTCGGAGCCCACTGCAGTCTTTCCCGTGAACATTCAGTAAGACGAATGCCTGACAATCAACAGATAACTTCAGGAAGAGACGCATCTGTCATTGTGTGTGGGAATTGTACACACAATCATTTACCAGCGCCACTTGCACATTACAAGAACTTGTAATACACTACATACTGTACTACTAATACCTCACTACAGGCCATTTAAACACATCTGGGCCGTTAAAGGAGTTGCTAGGAGGCCAGCGTTTCAGATGTGAAGCAAGCAGTTGGATCATGGCTCCGGTATACTGAGAAAACCTTCGACCTTGACCATATCCAAGCACTAGTGAAATTCAGGGATAAGTGCGTTAATGTAGCAGAGGATTACATAAAGAAATAATGGTATTTTCTACTTTAAAAACTGTGTTCTGTTCTTCTACACAATCAAAAGTCCCAGTTTGACTTCATGTCCCTCATGGAATACGTGATTAATAATTTAGGAAACACCCTTTGCGCTTTACTCCTTTAACATTCCTAATTTGATGTATTCTCATTTCTCACAGATTCTCATATGTGACATCACTGCATGGCTGTTGTTTTTCTTTTCGCATTAAAATATATTTACTAGCTATGAGACCTGCCTACACAATATTTGTCAGACTCTTTGACTTGCATAAATAAAGCTGCTATTTTTCTGGCAGATGGACTTACTACAGTTCCTGACGTCACACACACATGCACATGCACATACACACACGCACATACACGCACGCACACACACACACACACACACACACACCACAGCTGCTACTGTCGAATAATGAATGAGTTTCATTTTGCCCGCTGTAATACAATAGGCTTTACATAAAGACACTGAATCTTCCTCATTGATCCTGCTGATTTGTGCACAGAAGACAACACTGAGGGACGTTTTTGATACACTCATTTTGATTGTGATCTTTTTTTTTTTATTCACCATAATGAAAAATAAACACCTGAAATGTATTAGTAAATGGAGGACAAAGCTTGGAAAATAATGGAGGACAATGCAGCTGTGATTTTTTTTCTTTTCTTTTTCCAGGACAATTAAAAAAAAAAAAAAAACTCAGCATATATATATATATATATATATATATATATATATATATATATATATATATATATATAAAAGTGCGTGATTTAGTGTCTACATAGAATATCAAGGTTAATTTTAGATTCTTTTTATTATTTAAAGGTTCCATATTTTAGTTCTGCAAAATTCAGTTCGATACCACTTATCCTGTGGAGGGTCACAAGGGCCCTGCAGCCTATCCCAGGAGACTTATGGCAGAGTACACCCTGGACAGGGTGACAAAATGTGTCTGTTAATGCTTCAGCTGAAATACCCCTCAGTAGTAGGCACTTTTTCTTTGTCTCGCCCCACCTGAGAACAAGGTTATCTCCCTATATGAAGTCACATTAGGGGGAAAATCTAATTAGCTCATTCAAACTCCAACCAATACAAAAATTAGGGGGGGAAAAAAGGGAACATTTTTGTTTGTACTGTTTATGCACACTGGAGGCCAATCTAAATGTCTGAAACTCTAAATGAATAGGTCGCCTTTAAAGTCTATCCATAATGTTCATATCTTAGTGAACGAAAATGTTTTCCACATACACACATACAGAAAAAAAGAAAAAAAAAAAAACTAACATATTAGTCATGTTGGAAGCATCATCCATGACATAATTACTTTCCTCACGTCCTGCTCACCATCATTCCATCTCACCCACCCTCACACTCTTTCCCTGCACCTTCCTCTTGCAACATCCCAGTCGTTTTCCAAAATGCCTTTAACCTCTTTTTGTCCAGCAGATGACACTTCTCTCCCTCGTCGATCCCTCCATCTTTCCCCTAAATTGATTAGGCTGCTGCTGCATAAATTAGTCAACAGTATTAGCATGGCGCAGTGCATGCCACTGGTGCCAACTGCTCTCTGCACGACCATTAAAGGTCATGTTTTGATGACTGAATGCCACACAGACACCTTGGCTCCCGTGAGAAGGCTCCCCAGGTGCACGTGAAAGGTTAAAAATTACCTTCGTGCTGCCCAAGGAAATAATTAGAGGGGTTGCCGGAGCGCCCGATAGCCTTGTGTCTGTCAGAGGCAACGCAATGGGACTAATGGCCACGCCAGGGGAAGAGTCAAACGGGCTGTCACGTCGGCACGGACAAACGAGCCTAATAGCAGGCCCTGTCAGAGAGAAAAGGGTGGGGGGGGGAATGGGGGGGGGGTGGTGATGGCATTGAGCCCTAACCTTTTCCATAAATCTGTTAACACGTGTAGCGTGGTGATTTTGTGACTCATGCCTGGGTGCGTGTTAATGTGAGCAGGTTAGAGAGGAGGCAGCGATCAGTGCCGTCTCAAATCCTCTGAATCAAAACTGTGCTTTAATTTTAGTCTAAAAAGTTTAACATTTACTATAGTATAACAGAAGTAATAGCTTCTCAGGTGCGATTAAAGTCGCTTTTATTAGCTTTGACAAATCAAACAAAGCCCCCAACGTTAAGCGAGGCATCTGTTTTTTTTTTTCCCATAGGTGTGTAAAATGTTCATAGATGGGGAAGTATCACAATATTATAACTTGCAATTCATAATTTAAAAGGCACAACAAATTAATCATAAATATTAGGCTATGAGAAAACATGAAGCTAGCTAGCACAGGTACATTTAGTCTACCAAAGAACATGCAGAGAATTTCTTCTGAACATCAACATTTACCTCAGATTTGTTTATGAATAACTATAAAAGTTTATATAATATACTATTATAGTTCAGCTAAAGCCACATTATAAGCACACTTGGCATTGACTGCTAAGAAAAATACTAAGGTTGTGTCACTGGAGTAGGTTAAAACCAATGGAAATCTTCAACTTCTGAGGTAAAACAAACAAACAAACAAAAAAGATTATACAGAGCATTCATATATGGAAATTTGGTGAAATTTCTGAACTGCATTTATGAGCTGCAAAATCTGGATGCTAAGCAAGAGGCTAACAAATAGGCTAGCATGAACAGAGCCACAGTATCATTACAAAGATACAGTTTTGATAAAGTTTTTTTTTTATTTTTTATAAATCATTATTGTTTGAAAACAAGCAAGCAGGGAAACTAATAAATAAATAAATAATGCTAAACTTTTCCAGCATCAACATAATTCTTTTTTTTTTTTAAATAACAGAAAAAAAATCATATGTTAAAGTAAAATTATGAAAATATGAATCTTTTGAAAAATGTGTCATTGTGTTAGCTCGGATTTATCAAACATTGTAAACTTCTTAAGTAATTTTTTGTTTGTTTGTTTGTTTTTTTTTTAATTAATATATTTTGTTCTGTGGTACTTTTAGATTTGTCATCATGTTGGAGTTAAGGTCTAAATATATTCAATTTTATTTGTAATGTTAATATTTCTGTTTAAAGTTTAAGCTAGTATACTAGCAATGCATACCTCATTATTGCAGACAGACATGTTTCCATGTTTACATTGACTCGCAAAAAAAAAAATTCCGTCTTCCCTCTAAAAAGTTTACAAATGAGTAAAAAAGTTTACAAGTTTGATATAGGTAAGGTAAAAGGTGTGAAAGGTATGAGGTAATTGATATTCTCTGTTACTGTACTTAAGTTCATAGTTCACATATCTGTATTTTAGGTGACTAGTTTTATGAGAGGATACTTTTTACCTTCATTCTGTTATATAATACAGCAAAAATCTGTACTTTGTCCTGTCTTGTTCTAAGTCACTTAATGTAAATGGAGAACTTAAACTTTTACTAAAATACAGGATTTGTATACTTGGGACTAAAGAGTTCTTTGGGTGGTTACCATTAAAAAAAAAAAAAAAAAGATTGTACTTCGACCTGTGAACTGTTTTTATTTGTCTGTTTGTTTGTTGGTTGTTGTTTTTTTCACACTGTTTACCAAACCCTTAGACTCATAGCATATGCTTGATTGATTTGTAAATTATTGCTTATCACGTTTGTTATAAAATAACAATTTTACCTCACTGTTTAGCACTATAAGTTGTTTCTTTAAAAAAATAAATAAATAAATAAACCAAAGCAACACTATCATAAAATTTTTTATTCTAATCCCCCAAGCTATTATGCATATGGCTTATTTTCCTAATCCTGAACAAGTCATGGATAAAATGATTTGCAACGAACATAACGCTTTGAGTCTTTATCAATTCATTATGAAGCGCGGAGCGAGCTGGATTTACACTGGAGTTGCGAATGGGAAAAGACATCAGATATAAATCCTGACACCGTTCCACATGGCCTAGCTAAAGGTCCTGCTCTTCTCTTCCGCGCTCTGTCTTCCCACCGAAAGAAGGAACCGAGTGGGATGAGGAAGGGGGGGAGTGCGCGAGAGAGGGAGTCATTTCCCTGCAATACTGCATATCCTGCGCCAGACAGCTAATCTGTCAGAGGTCAAGACCCCTCTCTTCTTAAACCGAGCCAGCGTGGCAAAGCAGGTGCACCTTGGAGAAATGCACTTGCACTCAGCTCGGCGTATGTAAAAAAGACATACAAACTCACTCCCCAAGGTGCTAAGTGTGGGGGAAAAGACACTGAAACAATAGCACTAAACATAGCACTAGCGTTCCACCCCCTTGCTCCCGTGAAGATGTACTTAACTCTCTCTGCCGTTGCGCGCTGGCACCCGGCACCATGACATTTATATTCTGCCTGCAACATCCTGCCTGCTAATAGCTGGGTTATTAACATAACAAACTTAAACGTTGGATATAAATAATACCGTTTCAGGATGCACGCCGCTCAGCTGACAGTATTTAGGCAGCGGCTCAACATCTGTTTATGAACACTTTGGCTAATGATATCATTCCATATCATTAAGGGAGGCACAGAGCGCCGAGCGCACAGGTGCAGCTGCTACTGCCTGCACACCACAAAACAGAGCAAGCGAGTGAGAGAGAGAGAGAGGGAGAGAGAGAATGAGAGACGCCCCCTCCCTTTCCGCCTCCCCACCACCCTCCCTCCGCTCTCGTCCTCTCCTCCCTCATTCCGTGAGCTTCCAAACCCGTCATTAGGACAATTTTCCCCAGCTCGCAGAGAGGCAGGCCTGTGATTTGAATCTGTGTATCACCTGTAATTGTAGTTTTTAGCAGCCGGCTGATTCCATACATTTATCGGGCCAAACTGCGCGCGCCGGCCCACGGCCTCCAAAACGCATTTGTGTCGCCAGCTGCAGCCCGTGCTTTTTTTTAGCTGATTTTGTTTTATTCTTTCTGTCTTACAAGCAGCACGTTATGTGAGACAGCATGTACTGAGTTAGGGTGATGTGGTGGTGGGGGGATGGGGGGGGTGGGGGGGGTCTGAGGTTGGAGATGTGTTACAATTGAAGCAACGCATGTCATGCCTTTGTTTTCTGTTATTGCATGCTTTGTTTAGGGTGTCATAATTATGGAAATTATTGATTATTCTTTCCAGCACAATACCAAGGTCCCTCTACCATCCAGTGACCAGGCGGCGGGGATCTCACATTGACCTTGTTTTCCCTAGACAAATTAACACTCAGAGATTTGCATAACTCTTTTTCTCTACAACAACGGCAATAACAACAACAATGCTGCATTGAATGTACCATAAGGCTGTAATCAGGACAATGACTCAAAGTGGACTAGCAGATTCCAAAAAAAAAAGACTAATAGTACAATTGTGAACATGTGTTTAGAACAGTAATAGCAATAATGACAAAAATGTTACAAATTCAGAATACAATTTACTTCTGTACATTACAGAAGTTAAGGAATTTACATTAAGTTATATGGAACGTAATTAAAGAACCAGTGAAGTTATTTTGAGATGCATTGAGACTTTTATTTTAATAACCACAATATGCTTCACATAGTCATTTTAATTATTATTATTATTATTATTATTATTATTATATTATTAATAATAATAATATATTATATAATAACAATGTAAATAATGTTTTTAATAAAGTAAATAATACTTTATTTACTAAACGGATGAAGCTTTCTGCAAAGAGACATTTATTAAACTTTTTTGAAAGGAGTCTCCAGTGTTTGTAATATTTTGCTTTGTTAGATTTAAAATTTATAGAGAATGTATTTATTTAAACCACAGCACAGTGAAATTCTTCACTCTGATTAGTCTGGTAACAATAGTTCCAAAATGCTTTACACAGTCTAATAATAATAATAATAATAATAATAATAATAATAATAATAATAATAATAATAATAATAATTAAATAACTTTATAAGAGAAAAGGATGTTGAAGGAACTGTAACTAAAAATGAACATGAACCAACTTGTCTTGGACCTTCTACAACCTTATGTGAACCTATAAACAAATAAAAAGTATTTAAATTGTGTTTTGTTCTTTATTAAACAAAAAAATCTAGATTTTAAATGTGTGTGCTAAATTGTGGTATAAGCCATCGATTCTCTTCACTATCACAACTATGGAAAGTCTTATCATCCAAATTTCTTGAAAATCTTAAAATAAAGTCATCAAATTCATTGTTCCGTATTTTTCTTGAGACTGTGGTTTTGATTGATGTCTAAATGACAGATTCATGACAATATGCGTATTTGCCGCAACTTTGTTACTTGTTTATAAGCAAAATGCAGCTGTTTTCTGCACATGAACTTGAGTAAAAATATGAGATTATTTTGCCCTAAATTTTAGGAGTTACAGGGGCTAAGTTGCACCCCAATGATCAAAAACTTTTGCAAGATTTTCCACAAACATGCTTTTAACATGCAACTTGCATATACAATACATCTAATATATATGGTACATTTTAGGTACTGCACCATGAAATGTGTCACTTTTTACACAGAACCTAAATGTAATACTTCCCCCTGGCACCTTTAAATTCCCCACTTTTACTTGATGGTGCTGATTTTCTCTGCTTTCAGGCTGTTTGTTGGATTTCAGTGTCAAGCGAGCTGATGGCATTATTATCACGTTGTAGTGCCTAAAGGCAGCGCAGTACAAGGACGGGTAGCTTGGCCTCATCTCATTCCTCACCTCCGTATATATATCTCAGCCCCCTGTCCATTACACAAGTCCTGGAGTGGAAAATAAGACATCATTGGGGTGTTTACCCGTTTCATAGACAGCTGCGGGTGAAATTGTGAAGGTTGTGCGGAGGAAATTTCACTGAAGACGCAAGAAAACTCTAAGGAGATTGGACTTTTTTTCTTTCTTTTTTTCTTTAAAGATTTTTCAGAAAATAATGATCAATTTAACATTTAAGACAAAAAAATATATAAAAATTTTAAATGTATTTATTGATGATTTAAAGTATTACTTCAAAACACTGAGCAAATTACGGCTCTCATTGTGTGCTATTCTGTGAAACTCTGGCTAAACTCACTCAAATATAATCGAAATTGATTTTGTCCAAGTCTAATCTTATGAGAACTGCATTGCATAATGCTTGCTAGCTGACTCATTATAAAGACTATGAATATAAACACTCATTACAAAATCGAAACCCTTTCCAACTAAAAATTTTTATTTTGTAAAGAATTTATTTTACGTTTTGTAAAGGGAAAATGTTTTATGGAAATTGTAAAATTTTAGACTTTCTGCCCAATCATATTTAATTTTTTTTCAAAAAAAATCTTCTGACCAATCAGAATCAAGAATCCTACAGTACTGTGTTATATACCGTATATAAACACACAGTATATATCTTCAGCTTATCTTATTAAGTAATAAGCATTTACTATGCATGTAATGAGATCATTCTCTTGGATCATAATTGTAATTCAGAGTTTTTAGACTTGGGATCACGGTCGACTATGTTCCCCTCGCACACGTTTCCAACCGGCTGAATCCTTAACATGGCCACTTTAATTTCCGCTCGACAAATCCCGACATAGTGAATAAAGCATTTGGGAAGATCTGATACTACCCCTGCTGCCACCTGAGAAAAGAACCAAAAAAAAAAAAAAAAAAGGTTGAGAAGAAGAAAAAAAGAAGAACCCATTTGAGACCCCGTCGACATATCAGCCCTAACAAGTGGTTTTTATCAAACGCAGCGCCAATGCCTTTGTTATTCCTCTTTCACAAGTAAATTACACTTTTAAGATTTATTAAGACACGAAACAATTTTCAAATACTGGGTCCGAACCCTCTGTGGAAAAGCACTCATTACTTTCTAGCCCGAGGCACTCTTCAGCTCGCTAGCATTCCCATCACTCTCTCTCTCTCTCTCTCTCTTTCCCCCTCTCTCTCTTTTCCAGGGCTGCCCATGTCTAGCACGGTAATGTCATAGCTATTTGTTGAAAATCGAACTACAGTACGAATCCACTCCCAGCAGGTGATTCCCAAACTCTGTTAAATAATTTAAAGCTATGTAGGTGCATTAGCATGTGTTAAAAATGTGAAGCCTTTCTAATAAAACAGAAACTCCATAATCTCATCCTTTCCTATTTTGTTTTATTCATTGCTATTTTTCTAACAAAAAAAAGTTTTTATGCATGCATGACTAAATGAAAGCACCACTCGTCCCCTTTTAGTCAGATAAGTGAGTCTAAGTGTCAAACGCTTCTCTGTCTCTTTGTTCTTTTTCTGCAGTGTCAGTAAGGTCATGTATATTTCTTTTGCAATTTTTTATTATTATTTTTTTTTGTCTCAAACCTCCAGGAGCTTTAGAAATCCAAATCTTTTTAACTTGGTCTTACCAGACAGCGAACATGTGCTAGTGAGTGATTAATAAATAATCTTGGTTTTCCCATGACAAGAAAAAAAAAAAAGACTCTAACATTGTGGCTTTAAAGGAAGTGATCCAAACCTGCCACAGCTGCTTGGTCGGATCTCATTTCAGCGCTGCGTTTAGACGTTCGGATGCTGTCTTTGATAGGGTTTTGCTGCCTGGATTCTTTATTGAACTTTTTTTTTTTTTTTTCAAATCCATCCAACAGATCTTTTAGTTTGCAATGCATCATGCATTAAACAATAATCATGTACAGCATAGAGTTGTTCATTTCTCTTGCTCCAGGAAGTTTGCGTTGGAGAAGGAGTCGCCAGTGTTAGAACTTCGTAGCATTCAGATTTTTCCACCATGATCAAGTTCTAAGGCTGGAGATTTCTAGTAAGGAACTGTTTATTTAGATTTGCAATGA
Source organism: Clarias magur (assembly GCA_013621035.1). Classification (NCBI taxonomy): domain Eukaryota; kingdom Metazoa; phylum Chordata; class Actinopteri; order Siluriformes; family Clariidae; genus Clarias; species Clarias magur. Next base: position 330,452 of record QNUK01000639.1, on the reverse strand, counting down.
TATAAACAATGATTAGCAGACAACACGAAACAGAATTATATATTTATTGATTGAAAATATTTAAATTGTCGGTTGTGGTATAAGAAGAATAAACCAGTTTGGAACAGGTTATTGGAAAATCTTCAATTTCAGAGTGGAACACTAACTTCGCTTTGAGTTGTCATTGATCGTTTACCAATAACCCTATAAACCCAACATTTTTTTTTTGTTTTTGTCTTGTCTATTCTTTGAACCAGTGTACTTTGCATTCGCTTATACATATGTTTTGAGTCACATGGAGTTTTCTTTAAGCAGTAGGTGTAATGCAGTGTGTGCTTATTCTAACATTTATTTACCTGAGTTAAAATCCCAAAATTATACAAATAATTAAACAGGCTAAAACCAAGCATATAGAGACCACAGGTTAGGTTATGGAATGATGAGTGAATCTTGTTCACTACATAGAAGGACAACAGTAGATGACAAGGGATGAACAGAAGCCTGTTTGTAATCTTTTCTGCTCCTTCACAAAGGGAGAGAGAGCAAGAGAGAGACAGAGAAAAATACACGTCAGGAATCAGATTTACAACAGCGAGGTGAAGGTCAGATCCACATGAGCGGGAAAACATCTGCAATCTGTAAGTCAAACCTATTCACGAATCCACAATACCATACGGAGCTTTATTTTTTTATTTATTAATTTCAACCTGTCAGAAACTGTGTGTGTGTGTGTGTGTGTGCGTGTGTGTGTGTGTGTGTGTGTGTGTGTGTGTGTGTAGAAGCCTGTTCAGTGGACTGTGGTGGGTTTAAAAACCTTTAACTCTGAGGTGTCGGTCTCCCATCCACTCTCTCACCCCCGTCTCTTCTCTAATGGCCTCGAGTGTGAGACGAGCTTGGGGAGTGACAGCAGGACCACAGAGGGTGAAAAATCACGGCTGGCAGGAGGCAAGAGGAGCTTTTATGTAAATTTATGAGATATATGTACATTTAGGTTGAATTCTGTTGAATTCGCAAATATGATTGGTAAAAAAAGATTTTTTGTTTGTTAGACCAGGTGTTCTAACAATCGTTAATTACACTAAGTGCAATTAAGCCTGGGTGCCTGGGGTGAAAGTAGGTCACGGAGGTGTGGGTCACATTCAAAACCAGTCACGAAAGCACTTTCAGCAAAGTTTCAGGTGAATAACATGTTGCCTCTTAGTAATTGCTCCTACATCGTTAGTAGCAATTGCTTCCAAGTTATTCTGAATTGCCTCTCCACAGTGATGTGTTGTTCTGTTCAAGGCTAACACAAGGTACTTGGTGTTTGGGACCAGGGATTGTACACCATACATACATTTTAGCATGGCTATGATATCTTTGACCTTTGACTGCATCATAGAGATGCTGATATTCAGTACAACAGCATTCTCTAGCATGTGATATTGATTAAGTATAGTACAATATGCTGTAGTACAATAAAATTAAGTCTAGTTTAGTTTAGATATATACTACAATACAATGCATTATAGTATAATACCATGTTGTATAGTATATAGTATAGTATAGTATAGTATATAGTATAGTATAGTATATAGTATAGTATATAGTATAGTATATAGTATAGTATAGTATATAGTAAAGTACATAGTTAGTATAGTATAGTATAGATAGTATATAGTATAGTATATAGTATAGTATAGTATTATAGTATAGTATATAGTATAGTACATAGTATAAGTATATAGTATATAGTATAGTATATAGTAGTATATAGTATAGTATATAGTATAGTATAATATAGTATAGTATAATATAGTATAGTATATAGTATAGTATAGTATAGTATAGTATAGTATAGTATAGTATAGTATAGTTACACTTAAGCAACTTAAGTTGTGAGTTCTCAGTAAAAAAAAAAAAGTTGTGTTTTTTGTCTATCAACACGGGAACCTATTGCACAAAATTCAGTTTGTACTAATGTTTAGATATGAAATGGATCACCAGGGCTTAAACAACCATTTTCATATTTCCCCTCATTGTGACCTCATATAAGAGCACGCCCTCCCCTGATTTGTTGCTCAGCTCTGCTGTTATCTGTACGGGTGTGGCTCAGCAGTACCTCATTTACATACACAGTGAAACAGTAAAACAGTATATAGTAACCTTTATGTATAACATTAAATGGATTCAAAATTGCCACCTCGTTCTTTATCAATTAGACAAAAGTGATCATTTTGGTATGAGATGAATGAAAGAATAATAAAAACAGCACTAATTTGCATCTTATCACCGTATCACTAATTATTTTCTTAGAACTGCATGTCAAATGAATGGTCATTTCGGGGGTTTTCACCAACTACCTTATACCTATGGAGTATTTGTCTTTTTTTCTTTGCTTGCAAGTTAAATGATGTGATACTGTAAATATGTGAATAAGCTGTTACAGTAGAAACATACCACAATGTACCTTAAACCTTTAAATTATAGAAAAATATTCATCACCTTCTGACCAGTTAGAATCGATAATTTAATTGCGTTATCAATAAAACATTAAAAGAAGATATTATTATTATTATTATTATTATTATTATTATTATTATTATTATTATTGCCACCGGTGGTGTTGCTGTAGTATAGATGATGTCTTTGAATCTGAGTTTCTGGTGTGCTAATTAGCACTACCGTCACTCTTCTGACAGGTGCAGCCCGTCTGCCGGGCTTCAACTCTCCCAAACACACACACACACACACACACACACACATACACACACACTCTAAACGTGTTGATTTCGTCCCCCATCTGTTATTACATAATCACTGCCAATGTCTGTGTGATGAAGATGGAGAAGAAGAAAGAGCGAGACAAAAGAAGAGAGAAGGAAAGGAAACTCGACAGAAGTGAGTATTAGGGCACGTCAGCGTGGCTGGAGGCGGTTGAGAGTAATTGAGGCCTTGGTTGAAGTCGTTAGCTGTAATTCTTGGCTCTGCTACGTTCGCAGCAGAGCCGTGTGCCCTTGAAAAAGGCTCTGGAAAGTAAATTCCACGTGGAGTCTCATTCATTACAATTATAGCACTGATACAATTATGACTTTTGATCTAGAATACCATATATGTATTCACTCCTGGTAAAATTCTTAAATTCTCTTCATTAGTCTATATGTTTACAGTACAGGCATGGGAAAGTGAACTTTGGTCGACTTGGGTGAAAAAAAAAAAAAAAAAAGCGAACTGTGAATTGACAGGAATCTGAACCATTTATAAGCTGAGGTTCTTTCTTTCAACATACTTAGAGGTCAGAGGGTCACCATTATAATCCAGGATGGAAGGAAAGTTGGCCGCTGCGAGGAAATAATAATGTCGCATCATCAAGGGTGCTAAGTTTGATGCCACTGTGATACTGTGCGAAAAAAAATAAAAATCTTTATTTTTTCAGCTCAGACAGGAGACGAGTCCGCCTGAGGTCACGTGAATTCCTTCCGAAGAAGGTTTACGGGATTCCTAAAGAAAGTGCCAGAATACACACCGCTCAGGCCGTGCCATCGGCCATTTTTCAGCGCCGTGAGGAGCTAAACGGTCGATAGCAGAGCCGAGTGGCTCGGGAACGCTCACCCTACAGTAATTGTTTGTTCAATTATTTTTCTTGGACGCTGCACCTGCACTCCACCAAGTGAGCTCTGGAGACGCGCAGCACAATTAGAGCCTGCCGAACAGCAAGGATTGTGGGTAAGCGCAGGCCAAGCAGCCCGCAGGGCGAATCGGATAAATACCTTTTAGTGCTTTAGGTAGTGTTGCGAGGGAGAGAGATCCAAGGCTCTCGGGGAGTAATTTCTGCCTTATTTGTCTGCATGTTTGACCTCCTCTTGACAAGGTTCCAGAGCGTTTTGTCAGCAGCACTATGCTATCTTTCCCCTGATTTAATCAAAGGCTATTATGAAGGCGAGGAGAACCAGGGAGCATCTTACTTCCACTGAGCTCTCTGACTCCCCCACTCCTGCTCTCTGTCTCTCTCTCTCTCTCTCTCTCCCACACACATCTGAGGTGGGTGAGATTTCACGGGTAAGTGCCTTAGACGGATCAAAACCAGAAGCATGAGAGCAAGTAACACTTCACCTTACCCACACACACACATGCACACACACATACACAGGGTCACAGAGGGCCAGATATACAAGTTTTTTTATGCTTCCTGGTTCTGGTATTAAGCTTACAACTTGCAAAAATAGCCTTCTTGTACCTTAAAAAAAGTATCTATTTTCTGTTTTTAAAGATTTATCCATAGAATACTGCCATTTACTCATCAAAAAGAAAAGAGAGAAAGCAATGAACATATCCTGATTAGCACCATCAACTTAGCAAAGCACATTGCCTAAAATAGCTAGCAGTTAGTTCAGCTTTTTTTTTAGCTTTATTTAACCTCTTTAGCAACAACTTTTTGACCAAAAACAAGCCATGCTAATTAACAAGCTAGTTTTTTATGCTACCTTCATGTGTAATTAAAAGGAAAGAAAGAAAGAGTACTGCCACAAACACACACACACACACAAAAAAAAAATACAACATTTTGATTAAAAACAGCACTGTCTTAAGTAGCATGCTAATGAAGCAAGTCCTTTAACTACTTTTACCTCACCATCTATAATAAATTGATTAGTAACTAAACTCATTAGCAAGATAGTTAAAGGCTATATGTGAAAAAAATACAGCTTTAATAACTAATACGTACTGTGTACAGTATGGTTAGTCTTCTTCTTTTTTTTTTTTTTTGCTAAATCAGTTTTCCTTATGTTAGTACCATGCTAGCAATGTGTGATAAAAATAAATATGCAATGAGCCTTAAAATACATTTCTAGCATGTTGCTAACATATACAGTATGTGTGATTAGCCATGTTTGCTACAGCTGATAAAGTGAAAAACTGCATTAGATCATTTTAAAAAGCTTGTGTTCGTATAGAATTAAAATTTATTTATAGTTTATAAATTATAGTACTACAGTACAACAATTTTACATTTCATTAAATTTGGCCAGTAGCTTCAGATCAGTTTAAGTTTAGTGCTAATATGTAGCATAAAAATATTAGATAAAACCCAGAACATGGCAATGTGTGAACACTTTATGGTGGAAAGAGAAAGCATGCCCAGCTAGTTATTTAGGTAAGAATCATCTTTCTAAGGTACCACATTGATTTTGTGTTCTTGACAAAGCTTTTATTTGTTTCTGACTGCTAGTTTTATTTTCTAGTCAGCATGTTGTGCTAGCTGGAGGGCATTTCACAAATAATTCAATATTGTTGTATTTTTTGGGGTTCATTCCCATTCCTGAGTAATAATGTCAGGTTGTAAATGCATTTTTACCTTCTTTATCTTATCCCTTTTTTCTTTTTCCAATTTGACTTTCTTTGCTTGTTCTGCTGCAAAAACTCGACCGCACCACCATCAGAGCTGTGGAAGTGGAAACTCCAGGGTCACGGTGGTTGAAGTTGTCAGTCACCGCATTGTTTCATTCTCTTTTTTTCCCCTCCCTGTCCCTCCACTTTGCTCTGCCGTTCTGTGGCGGCTCGGATCGGTGGTCTAAAGCGGGAGGATTAAGCGAGCGGGCCCGCATTAGGGAAGAGTCTCTACGATTGGGGCTGCTGCATTGGGCACTGACTTTTAAAGCTTGACGGATGGATATATGCCATTGCATTTCATGTGTGGTGTAGATATTCACATCTGAAGAAGGAATTTTTTTTATTTTATTCTCCTGGTTTTTTCTGTCCTAAGTGCAAGTTTGATAGCAACATAATAAGTATGTACAGTGCCCTTGAAAATGAATCATGAAAAAAATGTACACATGTTTAAACAACGATTTTTGTTTTTATCATATCAACTTTCATTTGTGAATGATCATCTATAGCATGTCTTTCTTTTTAAGGGTAGAAATAAATACGCACAGATCAGCTATAACATTAAAACCATAATATTATCACTTAGATTTGTGGTTCCCCTTGCGCTCCGGGGCAGTTCTGGCCCCTCAGGTTGTGGCTCCACATGGCCTCTTTGGGTGTGCTTTGGTGCCTGGCACCAGGATGTTGGCACCAGATTATTTGGCTGCTGTGAGATGCAGGGTGGGACCTCCATGGATCAGACTTGTTTGTCCAGCTCGATCCATAGGTCAGTGGCAGGCTGTGGAGTTTGTGGAATCTGTGGGTGTTCTAGTGCCTTTCTATAATGACCAGCATTGCCTTTGTTCAACAATTTGCACTACATTGGCTTTTCTGTAGGATCAGACCGGACAAACTGGCCTTTGGTCCCTTCGGGCATAAGTGAACCTTGCATACCCATGATCCTCTCACCAGCTTACTCTTGTATAGTTGGTGACCAGTGCTTAGGTTCAGTTTAACTGGCAATGGGTATTCTTTTATTCTTTTATGGTGTATATAAAATTTCAACAGAAAAAAAGAAGGTTTTTATTTTAATTTTTGTCCAGTAGTGGCTAATGTAATATCTTTATATTGGCAACATGAGGCATGTACACAAATACATTGTGTTATATATCACAGAAAAAGCTTGAGTGCTGATTTGTATGTTATTTAGTTTATGAATCTTCATAATACCCATATAAATTTTTTCATGAACAATATTAACTACGGTTGGCACCCTGTCCAGGGTGTACCCTGCCATGTGCCCTAAGTCTCCTGGGATAGGCTCCAGGCCCCCCGTGACCCTGAATACAGAATTAAGCGGTATGGATGATGACTGAATGAATGAATGAATATTAACTACTAGAAACATATTAAACCACACTAACCGGAAAAAAAAAAAATTCTAGACATAGAACCAAAAATATCATTGTTAACTTAATGGCCAGAGAAATGTGTGGATAGGATTAAGGGCCTTGCTCAAGGGCCCAACAGTGGCAGTTTAGTGGTGCTGGGGCTTGAATCCCGAAGATTCAAGAAGTAACCAAGAACCTTAACCAGTGAGTCACCACTGACCCACAATGTATTTTTTATTTTTTTTTTTTTGTGTGCAACTCCAAAGCAAAAGCCTTTTCTGATTGGCACAGTGAAATAAATATTCTAATTCTAACAATCTTTTGGTTTATTACACATGTAAATGTAGGGATGTTTAATTAGACAAAGTCTCATTTGCATAAATAAATAGTTATTTTTTCAAAAGTTTCTATTAAAAATATTGCTAGTACCATTCTAAACAAGTAAGTAAGTAAATAATTGAATACATGAATACATAAATTCATTAATAAATATCACCAACAGGTTCATGCAGTGTATGAATGAATAATCCATATGCTTTTTCTTTTGTTGTAACATACAGGTAACATGTAATGTACACAACCATATAGTTGCCATGGTACCGCTTGTAGTTCTAATTATGCTTGGCGAGGCTGATACTTTATGCTGTACGCTAAGGTTCTGTACTAAAATTCCTTTTTATTTTCCCTCTCTGACCTTCTTGTTATCACTGTTAACACCTTTGAATACTTTTCTGGCCCATTAAAGAGCCATTCGAATGCACTCGGAGACATTACTGTGCATAATGTCATACATAACATGCTCTGCATTGCCATAGTTTAGGAACACTCATACCTCATAAGATACACAGGACACAGAGATGGGGAAAAGGAAGACAGGTGGCCAATTGCTGACTGATAGAAATGTAGTTTGGAGCACCTGCTGTTGAAACCGTATCCAGGTATTTAGAGAAATCGCATTTCTGGCCCTCATGCACCACATTAGCCGCATTACTCCCTTGGTTCACACGGTGCTCAGATTTCAGGCGTACAGTAAATTGTTCATACCATGAGAATGCCATGATGGCATTTTTTTTTTTCAAGTGCACTGTCTAACATAATCCAGCTGACAAAAAGCTTAATTTTTAAATTATTGCAGTTTTTTATTATCAAACTTTTTGACAGATATACTGTATGGGTTTCTTGGTTAACCTTTACTTGAGCACTTAAAACAAATTTTTGGCCTTCTGTAGTTTGATATTATATTACGGCAATTCTACTACAATAAATTAAGTTTGTATAGGTATCTATACGATCTATTGAATTTGTTTAACAAATACGTTTGACCAATTTCTGCTATTTCTTACAATTACTTATTTTTGTTCGAGTTACATATTTTGCTCGAGTGAAAATGTTACCCTTAATTTAAATATGTTGATACGAATAATTTTATTCAGTGAGGACAGCTGGCTAGTTAAAAATCACATCATTCAGAAAAAAAATTTAAAAAATGTAAAAAAATGTAAATTTACGCATAAGAAGACTGCTACAAGGGGCGTTCGAGTCAAACTGGGACTTTTGATTGTGCAGATTAACAGAACACAACTATAAGAGTTTATTTCTCTATATAAACTCCTGCTACACTAATGCACTTCTCCCGGAGTTTCACTAGTGCTTTGATACCAAAAAGGTAGAAAGTTTTCTCAGTTTGCCTTTAATGGCCCAAATATGTGGAAATGGCCTGTGTAGTACAGTATAGCAGGTCAGGACTGTACGGAAATGTGGGAATAACTCCCAGCCGAGTTCTTGTTCTCACAAATAGATGCATCTCTTCTGCAAGTTGGCAACAAGTTATCCATCAATTTTCAAGGATCAGGTGCTGAGAAACGACTGCAGTGGGCTTCGGCCCACCTCGGCTAGGATCGGACGAGGATTTATAGCCTTCCATAAAACATCTGCACCATTCAATTGAAGTCTTCTGTAAATGTCAGTCAGTTTTACCCTTGCATTCATGAGAAATGTCATCGCAAGTCCCGGTTTGACTTGAAAGCCCCTCATAATGTTTTACTATTGTATAGATATGCAAAAACTTTTAGTTCTCTTTCACTTAAGCTCTTACATGCATCTTCAGTAATTAAATGAGAAATGCATCCCAAAAGCTCTATTTCCGTCTGGATTGCACTTCATTTAATGTGCATGGTGCAGCAGATTCGAAACGCGTAGCTCGCTCTATAACGTAGTTTTAGCATTGTGGAGTGTTGCATTAAAATGATGCTTGTTACGGTATGTTTTAACATGCTGTAGCTACGTGTGCATACAAATGGAAGGATTTTCACAAAACTTGACAAGCAGTTTTTTTTTTTTGTTTTTTTTTTCCCAAAAAATGTTTTAGACTTGTCTGCTGGGCAACTTCTATTGAAAACAAATAAAATGGACTCGAAACACTCCGCATTGTCCATCCCCATTAGAATATACATCATCTGCCATAAAGCCAACTTGCCTTAAAACATATATAAAAGTACTAAAGTTCCTCAAAACTCACAACTCCTCTAAACAAACTCGAAACTTCAGAACTGTAAATGCCATACCAAAAAATATATATATATAGAGTTGAGAAAAAAATTGGCACAAATGACTTGTGATGTTTTCTGCAGAGAATTCGCTTGACGGTAAGAGACTTCTAACCCGCTCCCTCCATGCGACTCTGCTAAAGGCTGTGTTTTTCAGGGTCAGTGAACTTGTGTAAAAGGTCCCAGGCTGTTTATTAGTGGTGCTTGGTGTCAAAGAGACAGAACAACTGCAAGGGTGAATCCCTTCTTCTCTCCATTCTCTGGTGCATCGCTCTTCTGACTGAGCGCCTTGTATTCCTTTTCCGTTCTCGGCCGAGGAGCCACAAGCGGCCGGTGCGCTCTTATTGTTTCTCTCTCTCTCTCTCTCTGTGTCTCTCTCTTTCTTTCTGTGAGGGTGTGAGTTTGTGCATGAGCCCAGGGGAAGTAGCATCCAATTGTGTTTGTCAAGGCTTCCATTCTTCATGTCATGGAGGACCTAATTCTCTCTCTCTCTCTCTCTCTCTCTCTCTCTCGGACTGTTTTCTGCTAAACTAAGAACGTCAGTTGGAAAACACGCAGAAAAACTCCCCTGCAAACACTTCTCCCCACTCGCTCAGCCGAATCCTCCTGGGCCTGCGGTTCCTCGCAGCTCCGTCTTTATCCGCCGCTGAAGCACTGACAGGCTGCCCAAGCAGAGCGGCGGCCATGACAGGCTTACGGCCGATGAGAAACCTCTGGTGTGGCGAGGACCTGGCTTGAGAGAGAACAAGCAAGCACAATCACTAACCATCAAAGACCGAATCATCTCGTTATTACTAACGACCATGTACGTAGAGACCAAAACCAGCGAGAGGTGTCAGATCGTGGCTCTTCGCCGCTCGCAGTTGCTTTATGCTGGTCGAGCTGCAAAGCTAATGAGAGATGGCTACTTCTGACAAAATGCTATGAAGGGTATGACATAAGGTCCCACGGTGACCACGAACGCATGAGTTATGCGCGCGTACGAGACGGAGAAAGAGCGAAACTGGGCCAAAGATCTCTCATTAGGAGTTAGTGTTAGTTTAAACTCTTCTTTCAACACAGAACAGGCACGGCTCGCAATGTCAGCGAAACGCAGCGGCATGAACTAATAGATTATTTGAAACTATTTATCTTTCATCGATTTGATCGTCATGTAAAGTAACATTTGTTTGACTTTCCGCACTGCGGTATGGTCCAAAATTATATCAGACACCAAGAGGTGTTAAAAAAAAAAAAAAACAGTTGAAAAATTGTAATAAAAATAAACTGTCGCTAATAATTGTATAAATTCAGAACCACGGAGCTTAAAAATCCTTGTGAAAAGGTTTTCAGGTATCATCTTTGCTTTTTTTTTTTTTACTTTTTTACTTATTTCTCTATTTTTTATTTATTCTTTATAATTTAATAATTTTATAATTAACTAATTATTATTTATTATTATTATTATTTATTATTATTATTAATTATTAATGATAATAATAATAATAATAATAATAATAATAATATAATAATAATAATAATAATAATTATTATTATTATTATTATATATTAATAATAATATTAATATTAATATTATTATTTAACAGCTGGCCTTTCTATTCTTTTAGAAATCTTTTTATAATAGACATTAATAAATGTATCAGACTACGGGATCATGCCTTCAGTGTAATGTAATGGATCATCTAAATTGCTTTTTTTTTATACAACTTGATAATAAAATAATTCTTCTCAGTGCTTTACCACCCTTGACCTGCACCCTATGTACCAAAGTATGTTCAATATTTCGTTCTCTCTTCTTCCTGTTCTTCTTTTTCTGCAAGCTTTGCATTTCCTGAGTGATCTCGATGTAACGTACATTAACACATCATTCCACTGCAAAATCCCCGAGATAACATGCTTCAAAGGCAACACCATCTGTGTATGCCTAGCTCTGAGGTGAGCTCGGTGAGCCCAGACAATAAAAGCCGAGGCCTGGAGGGGTCACGGCCCCTACGCCCAGTGACAGCGCTATCCGGGCGAGGATGCATCGCTCATGGAACGTGAACCTGAAACAATAGAGCTGGCTGTTCAGAGCCAGGAAACGGGTGCCACGGAGAGCGAGGTTTGTTTAGCTCTCGCCTCTCAGCTCTGTTTGCTTACATTCCGGCGTCCAGCGCAGATGCTGAGTGGCGTTTGGCCGTGTGAGAAATCTAAGATGTCCTCGCGCAGAGAGAAGAGGATCGCTCGGGCTATCTCGCAGGCCAAGTTTCAGACAGCTTGTTTAAGCTGGAGGAAAGACCTTCCCGTTTGGATATACTGCATGGTGCTCTGTGTATTTACAAAGCATAAAATTGATTACAGAGGTTTCTGTTTATGAGAAGAGGCACTGAAGGTGGTTTATGTGTGAGACGAGGTCTAGATTATGGTATTTTAAGTGTATCAATTGTTTTGCAGTGCCATCGGGTTGATTGTAAAAAAAAAAAGCCACACAGAATGATGCATTGGCCGGTTTTATAGCTGGCATGTTTGTGATATTTTCTTATAAACAATCTCTCTCTACTGCACACACGTTCAAGTAGTTTACACAAATTACTGTGATGGATTTCCATTATGGAATTTCACATACAGTAAAAGAAAAAGTTAAAAAAAAAAAAAAAATTATGTGGCCTTTTCCATATATGTCCTGCCATGGTGGCATGAAGGAGTCATGTGTTTAAGGTCCAAAAAATTACTTTTGCTCCAGTCATGTCTGTTTTATTATACAAAATAATAAGCCAAATAAAAGTGCTGGACTAATTTTGAGACAAGTCAAAAGGAGCGAGCTAATAACATATTTGCATCCTGATAGATATCTGTAATTGATGACAATGTCTTTAAGGTATTCATAATAAAAATAAGCATTAATAATAATAATAATAATAATAATAATATAATATAATATAATAATATAATAACAATAATAATAAAAGTATTATTATTATTATTATTATTATTATTATTGTTGTTGTTGTTGTTGTTGTTGTTGTTATTTTAAGGACATTGTCATCAATTATGTTTGTAAAACGGTCAGTATTTAATAAGTTTATTTTAAATGAGTAATGGAATTTTATCGAGCAAATATCATTAACCAAATAAAAAAAAAAGAATACAGTATCTCAAGCTAACGGGTAAATCGAAATCTAAATAAAAATGTAAACCCACATACAAAAATTGTCCTAATTCATCTAAAACGTCCAAAACTGGTCTCAAAAATGGTAACAAAAATTTAAAACAGGACCGATTATGATGAAATTTTTTTGTGAATGAAACTGAGACAGAAGACATCAATCACAATAGAGTAATAAGAATTTAAGCCGCAGTAAAACGTGTGAATGGTGCAAACAGTACATCCATGGCTGACGATCCATATGAACATTTAGCGGGTGGAAAAAAAAAAATCCTGGTTTGGTCAGGACAATGCAAATTTTACAGGACAATGCACGACCTCATACTGCCCACCACACCACTTGCACATCACAAGAACACAGCTGGGGTATTGCCACATCCCCTGTACAGTCCTGGCCTCCATTTCCACATGTTTGGGCCATTAAAGGAGTTCCTGGGAGGCCAGAGCTTCAGACATGAAGCAGGCAGTCCACAGGGCTCCAGTGTACTGAAACAAACTTTTTACCTTGATGGTATAAAAGAAGTAATGAAAAACTGGTGTAGCAGGGGATTATGTAGAGAAATAAAGTGAGTTTTTATTCTTATAACTGTGTTCTGTTCTTCTGCACAATCAAAAGTCCTGATTTGACACATAACTTTACTGGATATGTAAGAACTACAATATATATATATATATATATATATATATATATATATATATATATATATATATATATATATATAATATTTGGAAACTAAGTTTTTTTTTTCATCACTCATCACATTATGAGAACATAACTGGAACATAAACAGTCTTTTTCCTCACATTTATTTGATATATTTTTCATCAGAATGCATGTCAGTAGGGCAGGACAATGAGGACTTCCATCAAGCAGCTTTAATTCACAGGTTTTCTGGTTGTCTGCATTCCCACGGTGGTGTAGTGCCAGCAGGGTCGGAGAACATCTCATGCAGGGTTAGAGGAGGAAGCGATTTGGCCCAAGACAAAGGAAGAAGAGGAAAGAAGTGATGACACTTTTAATGACTCACTCGATTCTCCTGCATGTGTTATGTGAGACATCCTTTTCTCAAATTGTTTAGAGATAGGCACATAGGACAGATGGACAGAATCCAGATGGACAGACATCACTAGACGAGTAATTACCAAAAGACACTGTGTATATAGGTTCGTATACATGAGTAATGCATTTCCTGTGTGTGTGTGTGTGTGTGTGTGTGTGTGTGTGTGTGTGCATGTGTGTTATACTCAGTGGCTGCAGCAGGTGGCAGTGATCAGGCTTAAAGAAAATAGAAAGATATGAGTTAACTTTCTGCCATCACATGTTCATATTATCTAGTTCAGTGTTACAGAATCAGATCTTTTATGATGTAATAAAAGCATGCTTTACAAACAGTATTTGCTTTATTAGATTTTTTTACGTACAAATATCATCGTTAATGTTTAAATGTAGACACTGAGAGTATAATTTTACAAATACTTTCATTATCTTCCTATTTTTTTACATTTTGCTCACAATATTTTACTTATTGTTATATTATAATATTACAGAAGATGATTAGAATCACCATAAAAATATTATTGAGTATTTGAGCTCTGCCATTTTTTTTTTCAGAATTCTAAGAAAATAAGTCAGGAGTCTGAAAAAAAAAAAGAAAGAAATCTGAGTTTAGACGGAATTCTACGAAAAAAAGTAAGAATTTTTAGGTTAGAGTCAGAATTCTGCATTTGAACATAAATCAGCATTTCAAAACAATTAGAATGTCAGACAAGCAGGGGCGGATCTACCGGGGTGGCACGGGGTGGCAATTGCCACCCTAAGAAAAAGCCCCCATTTGCCTCCCCAGCACTAGTGTCCTAGAGTTTTTTTTATTTATCTGATGGTCCAATCCAGATATCAGGTTCAAGTCAATCACACATCAGCCCTTATTTCATTTTTATAGGACAATGTAAAAATGTGCACCATAGTGTACCTATGGCGTTCCTTGAATCCAAAAAAACCATGCAAAGATGCTTGCTTCAGTGTCGCCACCCATCATAATTTTAATGCCACTCCCTTGCCACCCCATAAATAATTTTCTAGATCCGGCCCTGCAGACAAGCAAACTGTGACATGAGGCTGCTTACTGTGCATAGTGAGTATAAGTAATAGTGACCAGAGTCACCTGAAAGCATTAATAATAGTCATTAGACATAAAAAAAAGAACCAAAAAATTGGGATTACAGAAGGGTCAAATTATTGGCCTGAACCAAGCAAAGAAAACAACTAAGGAGACTTGCCTGACCCCCATCACCATGGTTAGGAGAAAAAAATCAGAAAACGAGTGCAGTTGCATGGTTGCATGTTTAAAACCCTTAGGGGTCTGAGGACTTTTTGACGACTTGCAGTGATTCAGCGCTCTTCTTAAATTTGTGTAAATTTCAAATCTTTACCAATATAGTAGCTAATGCATTTTCCCTTATTTATGTAGTGCACGAACTGGGCTTTCATAATGTGGCTGATGTAAATATATCAGATTCATGTACAACTTTTAAACTTATGTCAAGTCGCAAACGGCCAAAAAAAAAAAAATACAATTTCAAACTTTAGCAGAAAAGTAGAGAAAAAGGAGAATAAACAAACCTGGCAGATCTTTTTGAACAAAGAAATGAGTTCATGAAAGTGTTGGGTGTGTGTCCATAGCAAAACAACTCAATTATAACACTCAGAAAGACCTTTTATTTGGGGCAAAGTGACTGATGTGCCTAACTTTTTTTCAGCAGAACCTGAAAATCTATGAAAACCTAATCTATGACTTTTCATGAATATGTAAGACCCAGTCACACCTGGCTCAGGTAACGTCAGGTTTCACCAGGTCTCCTATCGTCTCAGCTGTTCACACCTACACACACTCAGATTCCTCACACAAACCGTGAAATTCATAATGTTGTTAAATTGTTTCTGGGAGCCTGAGGAATGATTTTCACATGTGAACTGGACACCACATGCCGTAATCTAAGCTAAAGATGACCCAATTAAATCTCAGGCGTGTGGAGTGTTTTTTTTTTCTTTCTTTTTTCTTTTTTTTTTTCTGGACAGGCAGTTTAATTACAAAACATAGAAAAAAAGACACATTTTTAATTAATAAAATAACATACGCAATTTTCCGCATAGTATATATATGTTTGGAAAATGTACCTGTATTAATGGAGGCATGCATTAATACAACTCATGACTATAGCGATAGACCAATCAGTGTTTTCCTCTTACTGGTATACAAGCTTCATTAAAATAATCTCTAATAAAATACCAAGTTCACTAATATTTATTACAGAAAACACACATCTGCCTGTATAGTTCTGCTTGATTTTACTACTTTGTAAACCATGCAGCATTTATTTCCAAAAATATGCTTTAATACCCACCAATGTATTCTGCCACACTGAGTGAAAAGGAGTAATTAGGAGCATCTTCACAAGATGTAGATCAGTCTACATGTCTCATCACGCCAAGCACTTGCATGTGGGCTGTTTGGTTCAAAAGATCAATTATTTCCCATAATCCTCACCGCGTAAGAGCAATCTGCATTTTCGCGGGGTCATTAAGGATATTCATGAGCAGAAAAATGGACCAGCTTTGGGGATGAAATCAGCTAATGAAATACCATGAATGCAAAGAGATTTTTTTTTTTTTTTTTACATTTGACTCATGGTGCAACCTGCTGAAATGTTCATCCAATAAATAAATAAATAAATAAGTTAGTAAATAAATGAGAACCAATTACATTCAAGAACTTTGTGCCAGGTTGCGATGGACAGCATTTTCACTGTACATCTGTACAAACGAGGACCATCCAGGCATTTTGAAGAACTCCAGAGGGATCGCTTAATCCAGGCCTTGACTGACAGTTTTGTCAGAGCACCGTGTGGCTTTATGCGGTTATTACAAGCATTTCCCTGTCTATGGGACTTTGGCTTACACAAGATTATGTTGTAATCTCACTAATCCTCGTTGCTTTAAGATTTCAGTCAAAATACGGAACAGGAAAGTAGGAATCATTAGTGCGTTATGAGTGTATCTTCACTTTCCCTGCTTTTCCACCTTGGTTATTAAGAGGACGGATAAACCAGTACTAAATGGGTCATCTTTAAATCTGATCAGGAAAAAAAAAATCATTTCAAGGTTGAAAGCTTGAATGCAATTACTATAGAATTAATAGCAAATGTTCTTGATTTTTACTGTTGCGCTATTACTTTCGTTCACAAGAGTTCCTACAGTAATTGTCATTTGTGTCATAAAAAAGTGGAACCAAGTGAAAAGTGGTTTTGAAGCTCAACTGTGGGTGCTCTGGTCAGCCCCGACTTGTCAGGAACTGACTACGGCTAAACCCTGATGAATCCTTAAATGGGCAATTGTTAGCACCGGACAGCACCTGATACAGTACATACTGTACGCTGGCTATCTTTAGCTTACCTAAATGCTAAGGGTGCTAACATTCATTTAAATGCTAATGGTACTTTGGATTTGATTGAACGCCCATCAAGCACACCCTACACATTTCAACTCCTACATTTCTTCTGGTAAGTTCAACGACAATGATTTAAGTTAGCTGGTTAATTAAAGTGATGCGTAGTCGATAGCTAACAGTTTGACACCTGCGATGCAGCTGGCATTTTTGGCCACAAAATTGGCCACGGATTTTATGGATTAATGTAACGTTATCTGATGAGTTGCATGAAAATTCACCCCATACAGTCGTCATGAATGGGAAACCTAGCTGTGCTGACCAGAACTGTTTTTTGTAGACACTCTTTGGAGCAATGGCCATCCTAGTGGTCATTTAGCAAATTGCAGGTTTTCGCACTTCTGCATTCGACTCATTTTTCAGAACTAGAGTTTTACTTACAGAATCTGGAGGGAATTATTAGTAATGAACGTATTCTCCTAAACTATAACCCTGCGATCTTTGTTTGTTTGTGTATGGCCATAACATGATGTCTGTTATGTGTCCTGAAAATCACTGACCATATTCTGAGATTGGCTTAATGCGGAGATGCCAACTGAAATCCTAACAGACTCCTCTCTGAAATTTCCAGCTTAAGAAGATTGTGGAAATAAATAATAAACATATAGCTAGGATTTCTCTTCAACTCATCTTCACCCAGCCAGCACCGTTCTCCCTGGAGCTACGGCAAGTAGATGGGTAGTGTGTGGAGAGGACGGAACTTTGTAGCGTGTATGTTTGTCCGTGTTCAGAGAGCGAGAAGCATGTGAATGGGATCGTAAGTGGAGAAGATGTTGTCTCATCGCTAAAGGCCACTATTGTCTCACTGAGCTGAAATAGGCATGATAGGATTCTTCATCAAAGCGCTAGAGAAAGCAGCCAAACAGAACGCACTACTCCATTTCAGCTTAGCCTTTGTGTAGTTCCGTGACCTCCGCTTGTTCAGTGTAGAACAACACTATAAGTCGGCGCTTCCGGTTTACTAACTGCGAGCGTCGCGCCAATAATTTGGACATGATCTGAATTATTAAAGATCATTTGCTTATAGATCATTATAGTATTGATATGGTAAAACTACATTAATTTCATAAACACTATCATTATCCTATCATTAGTATTGAGCTGGAATTAAACTTATATTAAAAAAAACAATAATGATTTAATTGATATTAAATAGATGATTTAATCGATTTAAAAGATTTTACCTTCTGGATATTAGCCAGCCAAGTTCAGTCACGCACTCATCGTCTACACCACTTTATTCTTCATGCAGGGTCGCGGGGAGGCTGGATCCTATCCCACAAGATTTAGGGCATTCGGCGGGGAACACTGGACCAATGCATCGCAGACACACTCACACACTCATTAACACACTGTACGGGCAATTTGGGAATCAGCCTAATCTGCTTGATTTTGAACTGTGGGAGGAAACCTGAGCACCCAGAGGAAACCCTCCAAGTATGGGGAGAACATGCAAACTCGATGCCTACAGACCCCATGGCGGGAATTGAACCCGTACCCTGGAGGTGCAAGACGACATTGATTTGATTAGATGCTGAAGATTAGCCATGGTGAAGTCAAAGGAGAAGATCATACAGTATAACATGGTTTAAGGTAATGCTAATTATCTGCTGTTATGGTAAAGAGAGCTAGCCTGATTGGAAAAAAATATATATATTATATATATATATATATATATATATATATATATATATATATATATATAGTTGCTAATTTCTTTATTACATGCTAGTATTTGATCTTATTACAGTAAATCACGATCCGAACCTACTGTATGCTTTTTATTCATTAATTAGTGTTGTATGTTTTTTGTTTGTTTATTTGTTTGTTTGTTTGTTTGTTTGTTTGTTTGTTTGTTTGTCGAAAAATATTTTTTTAATAAAAATCTAAACCAAACCCCTAACACTGTCATCATCATCAAACCTCATACTAGGGACATGCACCCAGAAGAAACTGGGTTACCATATGACCCTGGCAGTGTCCCTTTTCTTGCAGTAACCCCACAGCACATGACCCCTCTGACTCAGCCTTTAGGACAGGAATGATGGTCAAAGTGCACAGAGAGCCTAGAGATGTGATCACAAGCAGGCTTAGTCAAACCATATATGCCCTGCGCTACTGCTCATGGCTTAGGTCCGGTCCGGACATGATGTCACTCCTAATGTTTCAGATCTGAGGTCGGAGGCAGAGAGCGAGGTTGGAATATACTGTACTGTATAGATATTTCGGAAAGAAAACTTTACTTCCCATACTGTTGAGAGAAGTTCTACGTTCCTGGAATTCATGCAATTAATCTCTAGTATACAGTATATAACATACATGGACAGGAAGAGAAAAAAACAGCTGCTGCTGATGGGACAAAAGTTGGACATTATCATGAGCCCACAGTTGAATGTTTTTATACAGTACGTCCTGGCTTCAATATATTACCCCATGGCGACGCCTTCAGGGCTTCAGTAAAAGATAAAAACGACAATCAATTTCCCACGCTACACTTTTTGAACTTCTTAGTGTCCAAGTGAGAGGAGCACTTCTTTTCTGGAATGTTCCAGGGTCAGAGGCTGAAAGCCGATGTTTCACTCCTCTAGGTCTAAACATGGAGACGTTTCAGCGTTTTGTAAGAACTTTGTTTAAACTGCGATTTCAACACTTTGAGAATCTAGTCAGCGATGTCGTCCCGAGATTTAGACCTCACTGACAATATAACGGTATTTCACGAGTTTACACAAGGTTCCATACACACATGCCATAACACAGAAATATTTTGTCAATAGGCATATACAAAACACTTTTTAGGTCGAGCGCTTTTAAAAACAATGGGTTCTGAAAATCCGCTGGAAGGCGAACGCTCCGGCCAAGATGTTTACACGGGTTCAGCTGGTGCCGTCGGACCTACCTTCAGGCCCGAAACCTGCGTCCGAGGACAAATAAACAGGAAGAACTCCAGGCGGCTGGAAGAGAAGTGCTGTATTTATTGAAGCTCTTTCTGACTTGGGCTCATTCCAATCTGCTGAAATAAACTGCACATTTATTAAGAGACACTTGCTATGTGATACACCAATTAATCTCATACGTCAGTGGAAAGGGTTTTTTTTTTTTTTCCCCCACTATGTTCTATGTTTTCAACATTCCTTTTTTTTTTTTTCATTTCAATTTCATTTAACTAGGCCTCCAGTTAAAAGACCGGAGTTACATGCGTTGAGGAGTTTATAATTGCACATTAGTTCAGTTCCATAGTTTCAAAGGAAGGCTGGATAAATACTTCCTTATCATATCCTAATTCAGCCTAATTCAATTGGGTGAGGAAATCAAATAAATGACATAAAAAGGGCATTTTTAATAAGAGAGTTCAGACAATGAGAGGGGGGTGACTGAGCGAACCAATAGGCATGTAATCACAAAAAGCAATATGAAAATCAGCTTGGTGAATAAAAGGGTGTTTGGGTTTTTATTACTGTTAAATTGGAATATGTAAAAATTACCTTCATTTATTCCATTGGATCTCCTGCCATTAATCCATTCATGCCCAAATATTTTCTTGCGCACATTGATTTACTAGCAGTAATCCAATTTAAATGACTGCAATATTAATGTTACATTATATTTGTATGCCGGAGTGGATTTACAGTAATTACCTGGTAATTTAAGGTGTTTTTGAACAAATAGCTGGTTGAACATCCTTAGTTAAAACAGGACGAAGCAACTCAATGGACTACAGCATATTTCTTTAGGGCAGAGGAGCCTCATTCTTCACAAAAAAATACACCAAATACAAAAGCCATGCAAACCATGAAACCACACAACTGCATTCTCATGTGGCCATGATTACACCAGTCGCCAATCATACAAGCAATGGCCATTATGAATCATGACTGGACGGGAATTTACGCTTGGCAACACTAAAAGCTCAGGAACAAGTGTTACATCCAAAACCACATACTAAATAGTAAGTATTTATTATAGTACAATTTATTCTGGGATGAAATTAAAGCTCTGAAATCCAGTACAGCACTGATGGCTTTTTAATTTAAGCATAAATGCTGATGGTTCCGCAAATAGTCAAGATTTCTAGTGCTTTTCTATAAACAAAATGCTGTAGTACAGTATATTGTACTGTACTGTACATACTGATGCCAGCTACTGGATTGCTACTGCATCATCACCAAGCATGATCACTTTTTGTATGCTTAATGCTACCTCAAGTAGAGCAAGAGCAAAACGTGGTGGGTATGGTAGCACATACTGTAAATACCCTTCAATTGCTGGGATTGATACTGTACCACATGGGTAACCTAAAATTGCTGAGGTTGGTCCAACATAGAGGTCCCAAAGATTGCTGGGAATTGTCCCACGTTGATACCATGAAGATTGCCAGGGATGGCCCTGAGTGGATATCTTAAACATTCCTATTGACATTCCTCAGTATTCCTATTCCTATTGATATAGGAAACATTATTATTATTATTATTATTATATTTATTATTATTATTATTATATTTATTATTATTATATATTCATTATTATTATTATTATTATTATTATTATTATTATTATTATTATTATTATTATTATTATTATTATTATATTTATTATTATTATATAACATTATTATTATAGGAAACATTATTATTATTGAAACATTCCTATTCCTATTGATATGGATACCCTAAATATTTCTGGGAATGGTTCTACATTAGTACCATGAAGATTGTTGCAGATGGTTCTGCATGCATACCATTAAAAACACAAATACGAAGGCTTGTTAAGGATGGATGAGGTTGGAAGGATTATCAAAAAAAAAAAAAAAAGATTTCTATTGATGGTCTAATATGGATCTGGGAATGGTTTTGGGAAGGGATTCCTGGGGCTGATCGCACATGGATAACATAAGCATTGCTGGAGATGGTCCTACATGGCTATCCCAAAGATTGCGAAGATTTGTTCCTCAATGATATGGTAAAAAGACTGTTGTAGTATTTGTGTTTTCAATGGTCCTGAAATTCAGGATCATATCTGCAGTGAAACCAAGGAAAAAGCTATTTTGAAAACATTAAACTCATTCGATCCGGACCATTATGCAAATTCCCCTTAAAAAAAAAAAGTGAAGTGACGTCCACGTGCATGCTGTTATGACATGCAGGAACATCACATACTGTTGCAAATGAAAGCCTATAAAAGAATCCATGGCAAGTTTACGACCTCGCCTAGATGCACTTACTTTGAGAAAAGCCAATGGCTGATTTTCTTTTCTTTTCTTTTTTTTTTTTTTTCTTCACAAACATTAAATAAATGCTGCGAAAATGGGAAAAGTGGTCATAAAATCGAGCTCTTTTGCAGTATAAACAGGTTTGTGTATATATAAACAGGTTTCCTAGCATGTACAAACATTAGCATGAGGACTTCAGCTGCATTGCTTCAGCTCCTGGAGGGCCAAAATTCCGTAAGCACGCATGTTTATTCAAACCTTTAAACACTCCAATATTTTATCAAGGGAAATGTTGATATCAGGTACGATCGATTTACTTCAGTTATACAACAATGGAATATGAAGCAAAGTCTGACTTTAAATGTTTGCAATCAGAAGTATCACATTTGTGGAAGTGCAGAATGGGAATTCAACATTACATGTTTGTGCATGTGTGTGTATACTGTATAAGCCATATATACATTTTTGCTTAATTAGTATACCATTGGGTGTAGTGGTTAGCACTGTCGCCTTGCACCTCCAGGGTCCGCGTTCGATTCCCGTCTATGTGTGCATGCAGTTTGCATGTGCTTGGTGGGTTTCCTCCGGGTCCTCCGGTTTCCTCCCACCGTCCAAAGACATGCAGATTAGGCTGATTGGCGTTCCTAAATTGCTTGTAGTGTGTGAATGAGTGAGTGTATGTGTGTGTCTGTGCCCTGCGATGGATTGGCACCCTGTCCAGGGTGTACCCTGCCAAGTGCCCTAAGCCTCCTGGCATAGGCTCCAGGCTCCCCGTGACCCTGAATACAGGATAAAGCAGTATAGACGATGAGTGAGTGAGTGAGTGAGTGTATCATTGAATACATTTTTATTTCTTTATACGGGATGTACTTTTCATAGCAGGATAGAAAGGTATCAGAACACCTGGTGCATCACAGCCAGCCATGTCCTGAGCGTAGCAGACAAAAGAGTTCAATGTTTTCGTCTGACCTCAAAATTCCCAAAAGTTTAATCCGTTTAAACCCACACAACGGCACCGAAAGGATCACAGCACCACCAACGTCTCAGTACAGAACGCCCCCAGAGGTCTTGTGCTGTCACGGCCTGAAGGACCAGAGCTGTCCTGGTGGCACAATATTGGCCTTAACGTGTGTAAGCTGTTAATCCAAAAATTATAATGTATGAGAATGAGCACATGCTCGTAATTCGCCAAGCAGCTGGAAATGTTGTTAGAGCTTCTGTTTTAGAAAACTGATCAACTTTATAACCAATCAGAATGAAGATTTCAGAAGTGCAGATAGATGATGTCAATCTGATGTCAATCGATCAATCAATCAATCAATCAACCAATCAATTAAATAAAAACAAAAAATGGGTGTGACTTGTTTAAATGTCAAAACAGTAATTAAGAGCAACATTAGCGTTGCTATTTCATTTAGCCGAACCTTAACATTTCTTTGAACCCCGTGAATAATTAGACATATTTACTTTCGCTTTTTCCGC
Source organism: Clarias magur (assembly GCA_013621035.1). Classification (NCBI taxonomy): domain Eukaryota; kingdom Metazoa; phylum Chordata; class Actinopteri; order Siluriformes; family Clariidae; genus Clarias; species Clarias magur. Next base: position 306,855 of record QNUK01000639.1, on the reverse strand, counting down.
CATAACATACATGTCGGATGTGTTCATTACGTTTTGTCACGTTTAGAAAACAAACCTCGCTTGATTATTAATCACGAGTTAACAGAGGCATTTGAAATTAGTGACAAAAACACACTTGATTACTGTAATTACTGCCAGCAGTGAATACTTCCAGAAGAAAATGTCATGTGTGTATATTTATTGGGAATTCTGTTTATATTCTGACCGGGAAACATGGGGACGGCTTTCTGAAAGCGTATCCTTACAACTTTCTCTGTGTGTGTGTGTGTGTGTGTGTGTGTGTGTGTGTGTGTGTGTGTACAAGCATACATGTTGTACATCATGAATGCAATTAATATTTATGTGCAAGTGAACCAAAGACAGATGTACAGTATAATACTTGTTTGTGTGTGAAAATGTTTCATGGACACGAGGTTTTCTGAAAGTCTGTCTCGCTCGCTCTCTTTCTTCCTCTCACTCACACACACACACACACACACACACACACACACACACACACACACACACACACACACACACACACACACCGCCTCTCATGTCAGGGCCGAATCACGGCTCATGGGATTAAAATCACTCTCTTAAACCGCCTCCCCCACCATTTAAAACATGCTGATGGTCTTTTTTGACGGGATCAGACCAAACCAGGACAACCACACTATCAAAGCAATTTAGCCATTTGGGACACGACGGAAAAAAATCCAGCACTATTTCAACTTAAATACTATATGCAGTGGGATGAAACGTAGATTCATCTAGGCCGAGGTACTTAAGGAGAAATTGCGTAAAGGGGCTCAAGTGGCCCGGGTGACACCGATTACCAGTTAAATCAGTCAAGATGGGTAAAAAATATCGCTGTGTATATTTGTCATTTAAATCTGGAATTTAAATTGCGCATTAGAGCGTAATGTCGGTGCTTCGTTACTTAAGTAGAGTCCGTTTCAGAGTGACCTAATACTTTGAACTTGGGAATGTTAGGCAGAGAAGCAGGGGGGTGAGCTGAAAACTGGGTACACATCGTGTAGTGACAAGGAATCTTAAGCTTTAGGGTTCCCAGTTTGAGCCTGATCAAACTGGGAACCAGTCATTTTCCTCCATATCCATTTGGATTTCATTGGGATTGTCCGGCTTTGTTTTTTTCAACCTGGATTTTCTGCTCGAAATCGTCCCGTGGTGTGAATGAGTGTGTCCTTGATTGTGTGAATGTGTCCAAGCGTTCATCTTTAACCTTTTCCCAGGAGCATGAGTGTAAAGTGGGAATACATCCCACTAGAAACTGCCAAATCTTCAAATAAAAAAATTGTTGTTTTTTTTTACTATGTTTTTGGACAGATTTTCATCCCTGGCTTTAAGAAAGGAAGCAATCGGTAGGTGACCTGGAAACAAGCCCCGCACATTAAAAGGAAACATGGTGTGTAGGTGAACTGGGAACAGGATCCACATGTCGCTGTGACTGATGATCAGAAAATCCCCACTCAGTAATTTGTGCATAACTCGCAGAGCGGAGTGTAAATGTCACATATCGATTCGAGCGGGCCGTCCCGTATTGACATTCTCTCCGGTTACCGACGCATGCTTTCGTGTGGGTGTGCGTGTATGTGTTTGTGTGTGTGTGTGTGTGTGTGTGTGTGTGTGTATGTGTGTGCAAGAGTCGGGCAGTCAGTCAAGCAGCTAAAGATGTGCCAGGAATACACACACACACACAAACAGAGGATGATTTTCTCACTTTCTGGGAAGTGCCAGGCAACTGAAATTGATCTCTATCATTCTTTAAACAGATGTGGTGTTACAGGCAGTGTAGTGTATCTGTAGAACACCGAGCGAGCTCGTGCCTAAATATGCACACAAATCACCATGATATAATCAATGAAATGTCAATTAAAAAAAAAATAAAATAAAAAAAAACTTCACTCTCAGTCTAGAAAACTGTTTGTGATTCTGACTCCAGAGTCTTATTTTATTGAATGTTTCTCAAATGTAGTGTCACGATATGCCGTCAAGCAGCACAGCGGTTTATGGAGCCGTTAGTGTTCGTACGGAGCAATGAATCAACCAACCAGTCGGGTCACACAGTATTTAAAGTGCTTTATGAGTGCAGATAAGAATTTCAATTCCTAAAACAGTTTCACTCTGATATAAATATCTATATTTCAGTTGCATAATGCAACCATTCCCACACTCCCTTGGGCCTTAGGTCTTCAAATACAACATAAATTTTCACTCTTTTTTAAAAATGTTTTATGGGGGAAAAAAAATACAGATGCCTTTTGCGATCATAACACAGACCCTCAGTGTGATTTGCCACCATGGTGAACCAAATTGCTCCAAATATTAAATCACTTTTTGTAATGATCAGGTCATTCTTTCTTTCTTTCTTTCTTTTTTTTTTTTAACATACTGTAGCTTTGTTTGTTCTCGTGAATATGTATAGAATTTTGTTCATATTTAAGAACAAAAATGCATTCTGTGTAACTTTGAAGCGCACCAAAAATAGCCATTTAGATGTTGTTGTTGTTGTTGTTGCTTTTTCTCCCCTAATATGACATCATATAAAAAGATACCCTCCCACGGCGCTTGTTGCTCAGCCCTGGCAGCGGTAGATTATTTTCAAAGATCTTCAAAAGGCGTGTTGGGAAAAATCTGAGACCTACTGTATGTTCAGTTGTTATGAATCAGTAACATATGGGACCTTTAATGCCACACAAAACACTTCTTGTTCCAAAGCGAGGTGGATTTTACATTCCTATTTTGCCTTTCTTTCTAATCTAATACAGCAACTTCCATTTACAAATTAAATGATTAACCAGAACCTGAGTCACAAATAGAATGATTAAAACATTTCCTTTTTTTTTTTTTTTTTTTGCTTTAATGACAGTGTGCATGCGAGCTGGCATGGATTCACAAGTTTGCGCAAAACCGTATGGTCCATTTTAGATCAGATTTATCAGAGTGTCATCTGAGCACATGCTTCAGTAGAGGAGAGTAGGCATGAAGGAAAGCTGACCTTTTGTACAAAGCTGATAACACGGTTAATATCGCACATTTGCTTGTCTTTAAATAGGGACCAAGAAATAGTGCAATGTTGAAGAGTCACTCTCTTTCTGTCTTTATTTAAAATATGGTCTCAGACTTCTGGACCATATATATCAGTGTATGTGTGAGTAGTGTATACAGTACTATTCATATACCTATAAACAACTTTTACAAAATCTGTCACGTTACAACCACAAACATGTATAAATTTTTTGCATAAAATGTATTTTATTGGGATTTTATGTGATACACCGACACAAAGGGGCACATTATTGTGATGTGGAAGGAAAATGATTACTCTCTCTCACTCATCGTCATTACCGCTTAATCCTGTATTCAGGGTCGCGGGGAGCCTGGAGCCTATCCCAGGAGACTTAGGGCACGAGGCAGGATACACCCTGGACAGGGTGCCGATCCATCGCAGGGCACACACTACACACACTCACATTCGCACACTATGGTCATTTTAGGAACGCCAATTAACCTAACCAGCATGTCTTTGGAATGTGGGAGGAAACCCACCAAGCACAGGGAGAACATGCAAACTCCACGCACGAATCGAGCCTGGCCGGGGATTGAACCCGAACCCTGGAGGTGCAAGGCGACAGTGCTAACCACTACACCACCGTGCCGACAGGAAAATGATGTTTAATGTTTAAAAATTTTTTTTACGAATAAATATTTGAAACGTGTGGAGCGCATTTGCATTTAGCCCCACACAACTACAGGATGTATGGCACAAGTGCAAACCTACAGTACCAAGATGTGGCCTACCAAGACATCATCCACCTACAGTAAACTGACAGGCCGGGCAAGGAGGTCATTATTCAGAGAAGCAGCCAAGAGTCGGGAGCTGCAGAAATCCACAGCTCAGATGCGAGTATTTGTACCTGGCCTTTATGAAAGTGTAGCAAGAGGAAATCCATTGTTGAAAGAAATCAATAAAAAGTCCCGTTTGCAGTTCCACACGGCCTGTCGCAAACTGCAGGCAGGACTTCTTATGGCTTTTTTTCAACAATCAAATACATTCACGTTTGTGGTTGGAACATGAGAAAATGTGGAAAAGTTAAATGGGGTGTGAATATTTTTGCAAGTATTTTATTTTGCAGAGATAAACTGACACCCTCCTGTACAATGCATCTGTGGCCAAGTTGTGTGACTGTAGGTGACATGTCGACCACATGTCACCTAGCCTTGCCGGTTATTACTACTGACGTGTGCTCGCTGTGTACCTTCCCAGTCCCCCATCAGCTCAATACGACCTGGCAGGCCTATACACACACATGCTCCTGACAGATCTCTCACAGCAGGGCAGTAACACGCGGGACACATTGTCAGTTGCCCCAAACCTCTGCTCTGTGCCATGGCTGCAATGTCACCACATACACACGCATGCAGCTCTGCCAAGGGTCAGTCCATGAGGTGAGCCCAAACACTGCCTCTCATGTTTTCTTGCTACAAGGTGAGTTTTGCCTGCCGCCATCGCTTAGCTTCTCTTTGAGCTTACGCAGGTCTGGCACAGGAGAGCTATTTTGTCTTTCGCCCACTCTCTCTCTCTCTCTCTCTCTCTCTCTCTCTCGCGCACTCTGTCACACACACACACACACACACACACATACACACACAGCATGACCCGAGGACGTGAATAAATCATCTCACACACCCTCTCACACTCTCTTTCCTCCACATGCTGTTTATCAGACATAGCTTTGCTAAAGTGGTGCTTTAACATGAGTGTTTACAGAAGGTGTGTGTGACCCTGTGGTGTAGTACACACACAAATACACACAGTGTGAGGCAGGTAATGCATTAGCTCCTGCCTGGAAGCTGTTTGACTCCTCTGTTGTAGCTGTGTGAAATTGCCCGCTCTTTTTGCTTGGTTGGCTAGCCCATCACCACTGCCAGCTGGGAATGCTTGTACACAGTTTCTTTTCTTCTTCTTCTTTTTTTTTTTTTTCCTCTCAAGAAAAATGTGGTAAGCTAACACTTTTTTGTACACAAGATGTATGCTAGCCTTCACAAAAATGTTGCTAGTAACACAACAAGGTATACAGGAAAAGTCAATCAGCTACGTTTAATGAGTAAAAGCAAAAGAAGCTCGCTAAATATCCAGCTTAGATGCCACATCCCTGTAACTTTCCGCTAACACATAGGCTAGTTCAGCTAGCTATATTTCTCTTCACAACATTTGTTGTAGCTTAAAGTGGTATTAGCTAGATTTCCTGAAGAACGTTGTTTCCAATGTTGCTAATTCACATTTCCTGGCTAGTTTGCAGTCTCTTCAAGGTGTTATTTCAGTGCTGTAATGCTACTTTGGTCATTCTGCTGTTGTATTAATTAGCTAGCTAGTTGTCTCTGAAATGATCAGTTTGACTAATGCTCATTTAAATAACCAGTATATAAGCTACTTTGGAAATGAGCTAGCTAGCTAAATTCCTTTTAAAAAGTTTCTTTTACATGTTCTACTACTACTTCTACTGTTGTTTTTACTGAGGCTATGTCTGCATAAAGCCACGATCTCCCAATGAATTAAAAAAAAAAAAAGAAGCTGCTCCATAAGCTATAAACAGTAAATATAGGATGGCTAGCTAAACATACAGATACATGACGAAACTAATAAAACACAATATTTATGAAACATATTTAGTGGAAAATACAATAATAGAATGGCTACTTTTTTTCATTATATAAAGACATTTAGCTAGATAAGCAAATTAAGGGAAACTCAGCTAACAATCCTTTTCATCAGCTAGCTGTTTTTCATCAACTAGCTAGCTCTGTTTGACTAGAAATACAGCTATAGAAATATATATATATAGAAAAATATATATATATATATATATATATATATATATATATATATAAATATATATATATAAATATATATATATATATATATATATATATATATATTTTTTTTTTTTTTTTTCCCATTAGGAATTGAATGAATGTGCATTTCCCAAAGGAGTTAATAAGACTAGCTCTCTCAATCAGAGTGTCAGAAGTCAGGGGTGAAAGAAGAGCAGCAAACATGTCAGATCTGTCGAAATGGTAAATGGATCATAAGTAATAATCGGCTAGGTTCTCGCTGCGGTCAAACACAATAAACGGCCTATCACGGGCCACTTGTTTTGCAGAGGAAATGACTAAGTCAGGTCTGACAGAGATCAGCGTAATGTGGGCAATAAACATGGCTGCTTCCTGTCTTCCATCATAGTCTTGCTCGGTGAGTCTCAAGCAAGAAAGACAAAGTTTAGTTAGACGCTTTTGTCTGGAAGTTCCAACAGTATGGAAGAAATGGGCGGGAAAAAATCATAGTGGCTTAATGTTTGTAAAGTATGTTGGCTTCTGAGCAATTTATGTAATTGAAACATCACCTTGCCAAAGGAAACTATACATAAATTAAATATAATTCACAAATGTTACAATATTTATATGTGTATTGTTCCTGATGTTCAGAGTTCAGTTATTCATATACGTTTCATATTTGGACTTAGAGACTAACCACCTTTCGTTCCCATTTTCATTTTTGTCCAGATTTTAAAATAGCACTTGATTCAGAACATATTTTCATTTTGCATTTTATGTAAAAAACATAATACTAATAATTTCGATATCTTATCTTGATGTTATTGGTGGCCGATGTGTGCACTATCTTTATATATGTGGAACAAAAATCTTGGCCTCCAGTAGGTGGAGCTGTGCGATTCAATCAAACATTTGTTGAACGATTGCTTTAATCGATTCAGTGGGTCAGTTTTTGTTTCAGAATCTATCCACAAATGAAAAAATATTGATGTAAACTTTCAAATGTGGGATGCTGAAAAACTGATAACTCATTAATATTTTTATTTTGCTTTTAAAGTTATGGGTGGTGGGTACAATATTACCACCTCCTGGACTGGACTGGACTGGACTGTGGGGCAGAAGAGGGGGAAATTGTCTTTCTGTTAGGCACAACAATAATAATAATAAAAAAAAAAACAAGAAAAAAAACAATACAATTCATACAGCGTTTCAATATAAAGTGTATTAGACACTTTGAGTAGTTTTGAATAATTAAAATATAGCTGTTTGAGACAAATTGGACATAAAACATCAATTTGAATAGTAATGTCCAAAAACCTAACTGAATCAAATCGGTTGACCGATCAAACCTGTGATTAACAGTTCTATTGGTAGCTTGGTGCTATAGACATAAGCCTTTGCGTCCAAGACAAGACATCAGAAACAGATATGCTTATATAACAAGTGCAGAGTGGATAACTTTGCCATTATGAGTCACTGGTCACCAGTTCATGTAGCTGAGTTTGTACATCCCATTTATACTCCACTCCCCGTAAGCAACCCCCCTTTTCCCCCCCCCCTCCTTCATTTACATTCGCATGCATTAAATCATTATCATATCATAAATCAGGATTCTGCTACTGTAAAAGCCTTGCATACCGTGCAAACATATTTGCGGTGAGTCAGAGACGACAGCTCACAACAGTGGCGTTAACAAGAGCCATGCAAATCGAGGCAGAAAATGAATATTAATCTGTGATTGTGATGCAGATGGGCTTTGGATATGCAGATGATGATACACCGGTGCCTCTGGGACACGGGCGTGCGTTTATTATTTTAACTCGAGGTGCCGTGGCCTCAGCATGAACCCTGAGCTTGAAACAAGGACGAACCCAGTTTCCACCCAGACGCCAAAACCGAGGCGGTGATGCCAACGCCAAACGAGTGGGAAAAAAAAAAAAAAAACACAGCGCTTTAATTTGAGTAAACAAATATGAGAAGAAGACGAATTCTTGAATAAAGGAGACAAAATCTAGCATATGTTAAGGCTCCCTGCAGCCCATCCAGACAGAAAACCAAAAAAAAAAAAAAAAAAGATGGATCTGCGCCATGATGGAAATGGAGGCCTCTCACAGCATGAGAAAGAGAAGAGCAAATCAAGATATAAGGAATATGCGGGCAAACACTTATCGGCGAGGATAATGTGCTCTTTCCAAGCGCTAATACACTAATGCATTAATCTAAATATCATTCCAGCGCACCGTCCTGGTGCTAAACATTAGCAGTCTGACTTGATGTCGCATAGCAGCAGGCCCAAAGCACTTTGCATGCGTGCATAAGTGTGCTCAGTTGGAGGTTTGTAACCTGAATAATGTGCGTTTTTTTTTTTTTTTTTTTTCTTCCATGCCATCCACATCTTCCTCGCAGACTTTGAAAAGACGCTTAATTTCATACTTGTTTACGCCTCTTTGCCAAGATGAGAGCGAAGTGGAGCGCATGTATTTTTAATTCCAAATTAAGCCAGGGGAAAAAGTACGGGTTGCGCATTTGCGTCTGACAGTCGTGACCTCTTCTCGCCTAGAGCGCGGATTATGATGAACAAAAGTTAACACACTTGAGATACTCGGCTTAACGCCCATTCATCACAGATTAGGCCATCTTAACCTCTACTCCAGATGGCGCTTGCATTAAATTCGGCATCCTAACTGCTTGAAAAATGGCCACTCACCAGTTAAAATTGTCACAACGTCTGTAAAAGGTTTAATTGCCAATGACCTGGATTCTTCGTGCAAGTCATCGGCACAATTTGCAAACAGAAAACCCCTAAACAAGAAACAAACAAAACAAAAAAAACCGACCCAGGTCCTAAAAGAATAGGCTGGAGGAATGACGTGAAGTGATGTGCCTAGTTGTCGTTATGAGTTAAATCAAAATTCCAGCCCCATTTATCTTTTGTATTATCAGATGAGAGCATTATTAGCCAATAAACAGGCTGCTACTGTATGTGGTGTTTGATTTGTTTTGGCCAGTGGCAGGATGATACATGGGGATGGAACGTGGCTGAAATGGGGCTGTGTATGTGGGTGGAACAGAAGTGCTGATGATGGAGAAAAGTGAGAGTTCGGATGAGAGAGCCGAAGGTGTAATAGGGTTTAAAAGGCCAAGTGCAGGCTTATTTCCCAACTGACACGGTGGGCCAGAAAAGATTCCACTAATCCCACAACTTCTGTTCATAAACTCACCAAGTCCTAGTGTGACCAGGATACTTTTATTTTTTCTTCTATTTCTGTTACTTCTCTTCTAATGTTGACTGTGATCCTGCATCGAGTATGATCTATAAATCATTTCGATAATATTTAAACATTTTACGCCCATTTTTCCAAGGTTAAAAAAACTGAAGTCAAACTTATGATTGTGCAGAATAACCAAACACCGTTCCAGTTAGGAGAGTGAAAACTCCCTTTATTTCCCTATATACAGTCGTCCCCTGCTTCATTAATGCACTTACCCCAGTGTTGCTTGGATACCATCAAGTTAGAAAATATTTTCAGGATGCCGGACCATGATTGGACTGCCTGCTTCACGTCTGAAATCCTGGCCCCGCCCCCCTGTTAATGGGCCTATAATGTTTGCAGTTGAGCCAAATCACATTGTCAATGTGATTGTTTTTCCTTTCAGTTATGCATTCTTTAAATATTTTTGAAGAAAGTAACTTGAATTAAACCCTTCGAAATTGGTTACCAATTCATCGGACCTCTAGGACAATGTTAAAAGAGTGGCTTTCAGTGGCTTGGAGCGAGGTCAGGACTGAACAGGCGATGTGGCAATAAATCCATGTTGAGCTCCTGTAACGTGCAAGTGGTGCTGGTGAATTATTGTGCTTATTATCAGTTCCCACAGACAAACAAATCTTTTCTGCTCCATTGATTTTCGAGGATCGGCCGCCCCACACCATCGGGGCCATCTTGGCCGGGATCGTCATTCACAGACGTACAGTAGGGGCTGCTTTTAAACATTTGCAGCATTAAAATATTTAGACAATACACACTGTCTGTAAATCTCGATCAGCTTTATAAGCTCATTCATGGAAAAATTTCATCACAAATCCCAGTTTCACTTGAACGCGCCTAGGACATACCCTAATTTACACCTAAGTTATAGTAAATCCTTAATTTTGAGGGAATGCTTGGTTCAACATATCCAGTAGTAAGGCCATAATGGAATAATGGAATTTGATCATTCTAGGAGGAACTTTTGTCTTGACACAATTTTCCGGTTAATCGATTATGTTTTTTTTACATAAATGATTCTATATCTTTTATTATTATTATTATTATTATTATTATTATTATTATTAATCAGAAATTACAAGTTATTAGTATGTCTTTTCTTGTGTATCTCTACCACACAGTCAGAAGGGAAAATAATTCCTTCAGGTTATTTGGACAAGTAAAGTTTCCAGCTTATAAAAATTGAAAATCACTTTTATACCATTACCCTAGAGGTAGCAATGAATGGGTAACCAATTTTTGAAGGGTTTAAGTCAAGTTACTTTCTTCGGAAAAAAAAAAAAAAAAAAAACTAAGAAAATTCATAAATGTAAATGAAAACAATCAAGGCTAAAATCAACAGTTAATGTGATTTGGCTCGACTCAGTTGCGAACATAATAGGCCCATTAACAGGCGCATCTTTAACATCGACGCGACCCCAATTTCTGACAGCGTACCTAGTCAACAGGAAAAGCTCTGGCCTATTAGGTTCCACATCCACTGGCATGCACTTGTGGGTCACCGACTCTCCAAACTACGGTGAGGAAAGCACTATTGAAGTGAGCGCGGCAGACAGTAAAACCCTAGGATTTGCCAAGTGGACCTCGGCAATAAAATGTAACGAGCAAACGCATTAAAATGTACAGCATAAAATAAATTATCCGAACAAGCAAATACAGTTGGAAAAGGGAACTTAACCAAAGATGGAGAAGAAGCAGGGCGAGCTTACGTGTTCGATAAAATGTTCTTGGTGCAATTAACAATCATATATGGGGGAAATATCAGTGTAGACATTATAGTAATAGGGATAGGAGACATTGCAATCTCGTCAACAAAACAATTAAACTGACATATATGACTTATTTAGAAGTGTAAAATACATTTGCTGTGACTCTTTCCCTTTTAAAAGGACAATAGCTTGCAATCTTTATCCTACTGGTATATTTTCTCGGCTGGAACAATTAAAAAGCTCATGCATCGGCACATGCATGTAGACTTTCCGAGCGCCAGCGTTGGGCTAGCTAGTAGACCTCGGGGGCCTGTTAGGGTTCTCGACACCAGCCATCGCCTCCAGACCTCTCCTCTTTTTCTCTCTTCTCCGTTCCTCTTTTCCTTGGCGAGGAAGCGGCTGTTTGCAGAACTGTTTAAGGCAAGGTGACAGAATCATGCAGAAGAAAAATTTAGTAATTTCCAACAGAGCTTTAGGTGGAATTTTTCTGGCCGGCAGCCCGCTCTACCTCAGCGCATGTGTGTGTGTGTGTGTGTGTGAGACAGAGAGAGTGTGTGTGGGTGTCTCTCATGGGGAAGTGCTCGGGAGGTGGGGAAAAATGCACTCTGACAATTTTGCCTTCCCTTAAGGAGCCCGTGCCAAAAAAGTACAATATTTCTCGTGAAAGCTCTTTCATGGCAGAGAGTGTGGATTAGGAGGGGGAAAGCACTGCAGGATAATGCTCGTACCGCTCTGTCACCTATTATTACGTGCACTTAACACTGCTGTTAAGAGATACTTCCACAAAAGAGGTCAGAGGAGAGCGTGCCGGGGGAGGAAGAACATGTTCGCTTGTGTGCAGGCGCAGACCTACACACACACACACACACACACAACGGTTGAGTGAAAGGTTGGACGGGGTCAGCGATTGGCTGCTGGGCTTGGCCATGTGACAGGAAGGAGGCTGTTGTCGTGGATACGGGCGAGGAGGCTGAGTGAACTTGGCCACCTGTCCAGGAGAGAAGAGGAGCAGAGAGGAAAACTGAGTAGATGGGAAGAAGAGGAGAGAAAATCGTGAGGAGAGAGAGAGAGAGAGAGGCATCTGATGAGAGGGATATAAGGAAGGGAATCTTAAGAGGAAGAAAGAGGAGGACAAAGACAGAGCAGAAGCCGTAGGAGAAGACTAGAAAGGAGAAGCCAGGAAAATACGTAACAGGAAAGGAAAGGAGAAACTACTGGTGGTGAGGAAACTGATGATGAGCGGAAAAGGAGAGGAAGTGAGGAGATGGAAAAGATAGGGACCAATGAGAGGAGCAGAGAGCAACGGAAAAATGGAGAGAATATAAATATTGGACAGGGAGATTAAAAGCAGGAGAAAAAGAAGAGAATAGTCAGGGAAGAGAATATGGAACAGATAAGAGAGAAGGAAATGTGAACGACAGGAAATTTGGAAAGAGAAATAAAACTGATATAATATGGAAGGATTTGAATGCTAGAGGATCCGATTGCGAGCCAAAGCAAAACTAAAGGTACTTGGAATGATCCGTTGCTTTAATTTGTGTTGAAAAAGTTTTTCATTGCAAATTTACCAACAATTGTACTCTTATTCACACTTTTTCCGTTCCAGCCCAGAAGTAAATGCAAGGCCAATTTTTTTTTTCTTCTTCTTTTTTTCCCTTGAGTCTCAGTGGACTAAACTTTGTCTACACTTTCTCATTTGTCTCTTTTTATCTCCCTGTTTTAATCCAGATTTTCCCCTGGTCTCCAAAGTATCCTCCGTGCGTTCTATCTCTCTGTCCAAAAAAAACGCGAAAGATAACGATGCCGTTTCCGTAGCCGTGATTTCCACTTGGCCGCTGCGGAATCGCTGCTATCCCTCCATCCCTCCTTCCTTGTTTATTATTTATAAGAACTTTTCCAAAATAGGCTCGAGTAAAAATAGTAGAGCACGAGCAGAGAACATACGTGCAAAGAAAAAAAATAAAAATTATAAAAAATAAAAAAAATCACATCCACCTCAGAGCATCAACTGAAACTGTACAGCAGCAGGGGAGAAAAGATCATATAAAGCTCTATATGACTGCATATGAATACATGTACAGTTTATATATATATATATATATATATATATATATATATATATATATAAAACCTTAAGATCTAGGACCTTTAAGAGTTCTTTACACAGGAACTCCAGCTGTCCCTATAAGGAATCCATTTTTTATGGCATGACACGTTTCAAATAGAATCTCCTTATAATGCTCTTTTATTTTATAGTTCATGTATAGTTTGTACCGAAGGCGGAACAGGTATACAGTAGTTTCTACAGTTGCAGTCAAAAGGTTAAGCGCATTTTCTGAGATAAACGCAGCAACAACAACAACAACAACAACAATACACACTCCCACTTAAATTATTAGTTCAGTGGTGCTGAAAATCCAGAAAAGTCTTCTAATTTACTGAGCGCAAAGCCTCTAAACCTCATTTTAGTGATCCCGGTGGACTTCCCCTGGTAGCATCTCTGTGCAAACATAAGTATTTGTTTGACAACACTTACAGGACTGACCAGCACACAGTATGGGGAAGTCCAAGGAGCTCGGTACAGATCTGAGAAACCGGACGCTACAGTCGATTTACACAAGTCTTGGAGTTGCAGAATCCAACTTTTCCATTGGAGTTATTAAGATGTAATTGCACATGTCTGCCATAACCTGAAAACGTTCGGAACACCAGTGTCTCTGTCTACTGTCAAATGAGATTTACCGTGCGTATATACTATATAGTAATAAATTATATTGGGATGTAATTGTTGATAGAGACTTCGAAGCACTTCTGCACTGTAAGTCTCTCTGGATAAAAGTGTCTGCCAAACAGAGTAAACATTAATGGTAGAGCGAATATCACCATAGAATGAAGAACTTCGATCCAAGAAAGAAACCTCCACTCCATGATGTCCACCTTCAAGCTTGACCACATTGGCAAGGAGCTTTGTTTGGTGAGACGCATTTAACCCCAAGAACGCCACACCGACTTTAAAGCATGGTGGTGGTAGCCTCATGACTCGGACCTCCTGTGGAACTCGTGCATTGCACAGGATGATGAAGAAGCAAGACTACATACCATAGAATTCTTCAACGTCTTCAACAAACTTGAGGTTTGAGACTTAAATGGCATATATGAGTGTTCCCGCAGGGCAATGACCTCAAACACACATCAGTGCTGGTTGTGTAATTGATAAAGCGGGTTATAAACCAATGCCAATTCTAGCAAGAAGACTGGTCGAATATCCGACCCGAATTCTGCCAGAAATAAAAACATCTAAAAGCACTTGCTAACCTGTTGATTTCAGAAAAACCCCAATTCAATTGAAACCTGTGCACCAAATTCATGGTGTTTTTCTTCTATTAAAAATTGTTCTTCCAGAGAACTGTTAAAAAAAAAAAAAATTGCAAGCCCAATATTGCCGTAAACATTCATTCTCAAGGAGACTTTTATAACACTGTTTTACCTTTTAAGAAAGGGTTCCAAGGTACAAGTCGTTTTTTTTGAAGGATAAGATCCCATGACTTTGCAAAAGGCCACTTTAAGAGTGCAGTGCATTGTGAAGAACTCATCATTTCTAGCTCCTCGAAGAGTCTTTCACCTTGTATGTGTAACATTTGTAGAAGTAGATCAAATATAGAGACGATTTTTATTTGTCAGAATTGCTCAGATAGAACATTATCTGAATTTCACAACGAGTACACGTTTGTACACGTTTTGTTTCACGATTACTTTATGAATCAGTTTCTCACATGTAGACCATGTGGTTTTACTTCTCACTCTTCCACATTCAGAACAATTTCAGTAGAAATGATGAAGGTTATGAGTGTTTGTGGGTTTTATAGATCAGCTTGTTTATTGTGTTTTTACGTGATCAGTGACATTCAATCCTATTAATTCATATGTTTAGGGTACGTGTTTGTGAGCCTTAAATTGTCATACAAAGAAAAAAAATTGAGCTCCAAAATGAGTGGTCAAGGCAAGTCAAGGAAGTGATAACACCGGTCCATGTTCATTCGACAAGGTTTCCCAGCTGAATAGGAGGTTACATGAAAAAGCATCATTAATACTAAAGGCAAGTCTAAAAAATATTTTAGAATTTTTTATTCTATATTATTATAATATTAGCACACAGTATTATTTTGCTCAAATTTTATTTGCATTCGCACTTTCAAAAATAGATTTTTGAAAATTCAAAGCATTGTTATAAATAGATTAATGTAAAAAACAAACAAATATGATTTTTCTAATATTTACAACAGTAACAGAGGTTGTCCTTTTCTTTTATTAATTTTAAATACACATTCCTCCATATATATATATTTTTTTGCCATCTTGAATGATTTTTATTCAAAATATGGGAAGCTAAAAAAAAATCAGGGAGGAAAAAAATGGTTTGCATGAATAAAAGATAAATGCATGAAAGATATTTCTTAAATAAAGTCAAATCTAAAAAGGGAATTCTTTACAAATTGCATACTTTTGAATTCTTATATTAGCAAGACAAATAAACTCATATACATTATATTATTAACAATGCAAAGACCAGCAAAATCAAAAATACAAAATCTGTAATATGAGAGATCAGTCAGGAACCAGAAAGACTTTTTTTTTTTTTGTATTTTGGGGCAAATTTGAAATGCCATGAAGACAAACTTCAGAAGAGATTTTAAATCTAGATGTGTTTTTCAGTTTTTCCACAGTGCTGTCCTGCCCTCTACTGTCCTGCATGTGCAGATGATCTTCTGTCCTTGTATACATGTGAGTGTGTGAGTGTGTGTGTGTGTGTGTATGGGTGTGTGTCCCGGACGTGCGCATGTGTGGCCCTGTCAGTCGGCTTGTCTCCGGTGTGAACTCAAGGTCAGGGTCGGGTTTATTTCCAGCGTGTCTGCTTTTTGATCCGTGTTGCAGGATGACAACGCAACACTCGGCACAGCCAGCTGGATTACAGGAACACACACAGCACACAGATACACACACAAACACGCACGCACACACACATACTCACACATAAAAACATATCAGGATGGAGGAAATCAATCGAGTTTGACAGTCACTTCAAGACAGACGGACCTGAGTCTGCACCGGCTGTCAATTTCCACTTTCTCTCTCACTCACACACACATTCTATATATATATATATAAAATCTTACTCACATATACACGTATATACAGTATATATATTCTGCTTAGCTACTGTAAATTCTTTCATCTCCCATCAGTGGTTCCCTGAAGACCCTGTAGCACCTCCTCTGTTCTTTCTAGTCGTGGTCCTGCCAGGCACTGTGGACTCTCGATTGTCTTCTCTGTGGTTCTCTTTATACTGCCTGGTCTTCCTTCTGTGCTTCACTTTGTTCTCGCAAATGTAGTGCTCTATAAACTCTCTGGTCTCTCTTCTGTGGATCTCCCTGGGCAGCTGGACCATCTACAGTAGCTTCATCTGTGAACTCTGAACTCTCTCCTCAGTTCTTCTCTCTTCCTTCTTTGTGGCTTTCTGTGATCTTTCTAGTGTTTCTACTGTATAGTTCCTCACTGCTTCTCTCAGGACGCCTCCTTGTGGTTCTGTATGAACTTTCGAGCCTTCCTTCCATGATTCTCCCTGGTCTCTCTCCTCTTTGACGCTTTATGAACTTTCTGTTTATAAATCTCCCATTTAAAATTCTCTCTGGACTCTCTTGTATCTCACAAATGATTCATTTTGGACTCTCTCTCATATCTGTTTCTCTGTGTGTGTGTGTGTGTGTGTGTGTGTGTGTGTGTGTGTGTGTGTGTGTGTGTGTGTGTGTGTGTGTATGTCTCTCTCTCTCTCTCTCTCTCTCTATCAACTTTCCAGTTTCTGTTCTGCATTTGTATGTTGAGTTTCTGGTCTCTACTCAGTGGCTGTTGCTGGATTTGGTATCTCCTCTGTGGTCCTTCAGGAAAGGTGTGGGAACTTGCTGTGGTTCTTTCCTGTGATGTTCCCTGGTGTCTTCCTCCAGGTTCTTGACGAACTGAACTTCCCTTGATCTTCTCTGTTGTTCCCTTTAGACACTCTAGACGGTCTTTCCTCTGTGGTTCTCTGCGGACTCTCTGGTCTCTCCTTTGTCGCTGGTCAACCAAGATCTCGGGGCTTTCATGAGTGGCCTTCTGCATCTGCTCAACTAAACGGCAATTGAACTCACTGTGCATTCTTTGCTTTGTACAGGTCAATAATCTACTCCGCAATCATTAACCGCTGATGAATGAGCTTTCTTCTCTATCCCTCCATCATTCCGTCTATCCATCTTTTTCACTCTATCACGTTCCCCCTGTGCTTCCATATTTCTCTGTCAAATATCATTATCCTCTTTACTTATTCATCATTCTCTCTCTCTCTCTCAATCTCTCTCTCTCTCTCTCTCACACGCACACACACACACACACACACACACGTTTTCCTTTGCTCATCTTTATTTCTTTCTCTGTCTATTTCTTACTCTCCTTACTCCGTCTTTCTTTCTAATTCAGTTTCTATCTCTCACACTCAGCCATTTCCCCCTTTTTCTACAGTGCATATGCATTTTCTCTTTCCTTTTTATTCCCGCTCCATCAATCCATGCTTCAATAACCTACAAATCCTACACATTTCTTTATCCCTCCTGATCCTAACTGATCTTTCTATCTTTCTCCATCTTACTTTCACCTGTTTATTTATCTCTATCTTCCCTACACTCTCTCAAATTCTGCTCCCCCCCCCCACCTCCCCCCCATAAAAAAAAATATGTGAATAAATAAATAAAATGTATTCATTACATAAATAAATCCACACACACTGGCCAAATCCAGGACACTCTGTACACATACATGTCCTCCACACAATTAGCTAAAAAGCAACGTATGAAACATTAAAGACGCTTTGTGCCGCAGACAATCAAAACATTTCATTTGTTGTCAATTATTCATAACTTTGAAGGTTCTGAAGGGGTCGTTAATATGGAAATCAGCACAGATGCTAACAAGGTTAAAGGATCTGAATCGGAAAAAGAGAGACGGTTGCAGCGCATTAAAAAGCTATTTCTTTTCTGCAGGACTTCTTTCGCTTTTATTTCCCTTTTTTTTTTCTTCTTCTCACTTTTCTGTCTCACAGCAACATTTTCCTCCTTTCTTCTTCTCTCTCTGTCGGAGCGTTTTAAGTGTTGAATTGAAATCGTTTAATAAATGCCTGAAAATGGCTCTTTCATCTCTCACGGCTTTTCGGGTGACGAAAGTTTTGAAGCCAAAGAAGGAACTTATTGTACGTTAAGAGGGGGGGGGGGGGGGGGGGGGGGGAGTGATAAATGGGGCCTGCGAAGGAGAGGAGGATATAATGGGATGTGCCATTAAAGGAAAACAATCAACAGTGGGTGGCATGTTTGATTTACTTCATTTGATTATTTTCATTCTAGTATTTCATATTACAAGGTTTTTTAGTTCATTGTACTGTACATCAAAGTAACATGCCATTAATTATATTATAAAGGGTGAGTGCACAGTATACACAGATTAGCCACAACACCAACACCACAAGCAGGTGAATGAAATAACATGGATTATAATAATGATAATAATAATAATGCCTTTATTTGTCACATATACATTACAGCACAGTGAAATTCCTTCTTCACATATCCCAGTGTAACTGGGGTCAGAGCGCATATCCCAGCCATGGTACAGCGCCCCTGGAGCAGATAGGGTTAAGGGCCTTGATCAAGGGCCCAACAATGGCAACCTGGCTGAGCTGGGAATCGAACCGCCGATCTTCTGATCAGTAACTCAGTGCCTTAGCCCTCTGAGCCACCACTGCCCTAGCGATGATATACTGTATAAAACTGGTGACAGAATCATCGGCGCCCAAAACTCACCTATGCCTGCAAGGACGAAACGCCACTGTAGCACAAAGTGCTGGCGATAAGAGAAAGTTATCAGAATGCCCAGTGCATCACAGCCTGCCACATACTGTACGAGTCTTAGCGGGCAATTAGTTCAAGATTGTTGAACAAATCCAATCCATTTAGGCTCCACCCCACAAGCCACAGCACCCAAAGGATCCTCCACTACCTTCCCAGTACCAGACACCACAGCACACCCCCAAAGATCTTGTGGAGTCTTGCCTCGAACAGCCAGAACGGCACCAGTTTCACATGATTGGGCTCAATGTTTTGGATTTTAATCTTGTGGTTGATTGGTGTATACGAACATTTTGCTCAACACTAACATCTGCAACAACAACAACAACAACAACAACAACAAAAGGGATACATATGGTGTATTCATATGTTCCACATCCATGGTTATGAGACCCAAGACAGGCTTACAACATGTAACGTGCTTTGACATCATGTGACACAACATTGCACAAGACATCATTAGGGTGAGGCATATACATAATGATCTGAGTTTCAACATACGATTCCACGGTTCGACGGCTGCATTTACATTCGTTCATCCGGCAGCTGATTTTATCCAGAAGTGACTTAAAATCTGTTTAATTTATGGCATTTATAGGCCTTGTGCGCATACTGTGTGAAAGTCCACGGCATCCTCGGTGCCACGGGAAAGGTATCCGGCATAAAAGAAAGGGAAACTCATAGTACTGTGCAAATTCTTTAAACAGCCCTTATACCTTTAGGTTTATAATCAAATATAATATACAATTAATGTAGAAAATGATGCAGGAATCTCCTACTTCGTCAGATGATATTGAGATGCATCTGCTACTTAAGCGCTTTAAAAAAGCCTTCAGAACGAGAACTCCAGACCTTCTCCTCTGCAGCAGAGCTAAGTTTCATCACGGGTTTTGCGAATGTATAAAACTGTTCAAATGTGCCAATTGTTCATGCACAAACTATTCCAGAACCGCTGAGCTTTGTGGCATAAATGACAGTTGACTAGGTGTGTTCAGACTTGTGACTGGTACTGTATGTACTGTATAGAACTGATTGATTGAGTAATTAATAACACCATTTAACTACATTAAGTACTGCAATCTATCTTCCTATCTCCTTTAATAAACGGCCGAGGATAAATAAAATAAAATAAAATAAAATAAAATGAACGAACATAATTGTAAACGAGGCCAAATCCCATCTCTGATGAATATTAAGTAAATGATGTATCTGTGCGCCCCTCCTCGGCTCTATAAATGTAAATTTCCCTCCCCAGCTGAGGCACGAGATCCTCATTACTTCTAAAGAAGGTTAATCCATTTAGCTTTTGCATATTGATATGCCAATTATATCTAATTGTAGAGAAGGCATCAGTCAAGGTAATAGTGCATAAAACGGAGGGCTGCATTAAGAGCAGGGCATCGTGGGTAATGGCGGCGATGTTAATTGGGGGAGAGGAACTTGGGGCAGTGAGGTGTGCAGTACCAGCAGCGACACATCAGTCATCGGCGCTACCCCACAGTACTGTTTTCCGCCCCCACGCCGGGACGCCGACGAGTGTGTCCGAAAAAAACGATAGCGGGAATAAGCGATGGTGTGCGAAAGAAGGTAAATCATGTGTCATGTGACTCCATGCAACGAGTTGATAGCTTACCTCTGCACATCAATAGCTCATTTGCAACGAGCAGGCCATTTTGTAGGCGTAATTATGCATCATTTACACAGGGATTATATTTATTTTCCTTAGGTTGGTGACTAAGTGTTCATGGCTGTTGGAGTCGAGAATCTAGAACGGTTGTCGTTTGGTCTTCAGTATCATCTCATTACATGACGTTCATAATTCGAACGTGACATTTGCTTGATTTTAATTAAACGTTGATGAGAACTTCTACACGTAAAGGATTACATTCACCCCACGGGTTGTCTTCAGGGTCGAAAATGACCCGTGACTACAGGATGTTTAACGGCAGAGAAACCCCCGAAATGATCTGTTTTTTTGTTTCGTTTTGTTTTTTTTTTAACTACAGATGGAATGACTGTTCCTAGAGTGATCCCAACATTTAAAAAAAATAAAAAGTCAAGCATAAACTTTACAGAAACTCTCCACATTTATAGAACATTATACTACACTGTAGGTCCGAACGTCTTGTGTCTGTCACGTGGAAATGGAGGACTTTAATCACTTTGTAATATTCGTCCTAAGGAACGTCTACTTTTTCTTATGTGCAGGACAAGTCTGCCGATGAGACAATGTCCAATCACGATTGTATTAAGGTTGTGTATACAATCGTGACTTGACTTGGACATGCAATACCTGTTCACATACACTGACCATCTGAGCTGGCATGCGTATCTGAGTGTTTATTTTGCTATTTCTTTAACATGTTCACATACAGTAGGTCTGACACCAGGCAATGCTTTATATCATCCTGTCTCATACAATTTCCCTTTGTTGTACTCATTTCTGAACATTCCATTTAATCATGAATGTAAATGCGCTACTCCTACAAGAGCTGAGCAACTAGCTGGGGAAGCGTATCTTCTTATATGAGGTCACATTGGGGTGTGGGGTGGGGGGGGGTTCTAAGTAGATACAGAATGGATAAAGGACAAACAAAACAACAACAACAACAAAAAAGACAGGAGTATGCAGGAAGATATTTTGATAATAAACGTCTAAAAAAAATTTTTTTTTTTTTTTTTTTAAATCCATATTGTTCAGAAAGGACCTTGGTAGTAAAAGAAGTCACGCACAGCATTTTTTTAAAGAGGGTAAAGTGTAAAGAGAGTATGTTATTTTAAGCCGTTTGTGATATTTAAGGCAGCCAGTCAGGCTTATTGAAACTGTAGTAAAATAATAATAATAATAATAATGTAATCCCTCCAGCAAACCTCATCCCCATTGCATTGTGAGTTTCCAGTTGTAAGTTAATTTCCGGTCCAGAAATAAATCTAACCAGAAACATGGAATCGAGAGAAATAAGCCTCCCACAGGAGCTAACCATCAATATAACAAATCACTCGGTTTAATGGGTTCTTTTAATCTATAATGTAAAGGTTTCTCTTTCTCTTAGGTGTGTAAGAGCATCTGAGGTACTGAAATACTCGCTCTGGGGCTCAAGTGCATCGGAACTGGCACCATTTTGATTACAAATCAGCTGAAAATGTCCGATTTTAGAATTCTGTACAACATACTGAAGTACCTAAAGTGAGCCATAGCTTAAGTTCACATATACTGTACAGAGAAAACAGCAAATCATAATCATGGTTTTAAACGTCACATTATTCCGCCCACCAAAGACGATCAATCCTGTCAATCTTCTGTCCATCAGTCAATCTACGGTATCACACTCTTGCTGCCACTCTTAAAATTGTTTTCGGGTATTTTTAACTCTTAAAAAAAAAAAAAAAATGGAGAAAAAAAAAATTAAATCCCTTTAATGCATCAAGTGGTCAGAGATCAACCATGTTGTTTGCTGGCTTCCAGAGCTGCTCCGAGCACCAGGATGAAGCGATGTACATCAGCGAAGGAGTTGTAGAGAGGAACAGGAGCCACACGCAGTACGTCTGGTTCCCTCATGTCACACTGCAGGACAGGTATACAGGACATGAATTAGGTATATATATTGTATATTCAGTATATCCAGTATGTCAATACACTGATCAGCCATAATATTACAATGCGAAACATTATTTCCAGTATTGTGCAGGTTTCCCTGTTCGTGCGGGGCATCTGGGGTGTCCTGTGGTGTCTTTCACCAGGAATTCATCGGCTGAATGCTGTGAATTGCGTGGATGTGAGGGACAAACTTGGTATTTCATGGACGCTCAATTGGATTGAGATTTGCAGAGTCTGGTGGCTGGGTCAGCAGTCGTTGGCTATTTGCTGGGCCCTGTGCATGGCAGGCTCTGGTACACTGGGTGCTCTGGTGGCTTTCTATCATGGACTGCATTGACTTATTTATTTTTGGGCAATTTTGCAACCAGCTGGCGTTTGGCGTTCACAGTCATGGTTGAACTTTGGGTGCCATTGATCCTGTTACCAGTTTACTGGTATATAATTGACTGTTATGTGGTTTTAATGTTATGGCCAGTGTTGCGTGTAATACATTACACAACACATTAGAGTACTCAGATTACTTTTTTCGATGTAAGGAGTAATCTAACACGTTTGGTTCGCTATTCATTCAAGTACTCAGTTACTTAGTTACTTTTTCAAAAAAGTAATCCGTGAGCAAGACCGCAGTCCTTCCCAATCCATTTGTGTGCGTGCGTGTGTGTGAGAAAGTCGTCCTACAAGCCCCGCCCCTGATAACCCGCCCCCCCCACTCTGTTTATACCCCTATCTCACCTATGCGGTTTGACTATGCGAGGGCCGACGCACGGGAAGATGGAAACCTACGGTAATCACAGCGCCGAAACGCTGTGGCGGTGAATCCTGATGAACCGTACTTACGGCCACCGCGCGAAACCGCGTAGGTGAGATAGGGGTATTAGTTGTTAACAGATTATGGGCCAAACTTCGCTGAGTGATGCTGGTAGAATAATTATAAAGGTCTTGACTAAAACAACATGCATGAGGAAGCACAAAGGAGTTTTTCATTTTCTACAATGGAAAAGTACTCGAACTAGTGACTTTATCAGAAAGTAACGCAGTTATGTGACTGATTACTTTTTGAAGACAGTCATTTTGTGATGTAATTAGGTACTTAGGCACTGGTTATGGCTGATTGTTGCATATATAATATGAAATAGGGTGCAACTGGATCACTATCTATCTTTATAAGAGATGTTTCAACATTGTCTTGAAAAGTGCAAATCTCTAAAATCTAATGGAAAGCCTTCGCAGAAATTCTGAGGTTATTATTACATTCATGAAATAGCATTAATGTCTTACAGTATATGAGTGCATGAGCATGTATTGTATTTTGAACGCTACAGTATGGTCAGGTGTCTACAAACGTTTTAGGCAATACAGTGTATACACCACTCACTGCGACTCCTCTCTTCTCCAGCTCTTGAAAGACAGCTCTGATGGGCACCGAGAAGGAGAGCGAGAGCTGGCAGCCTCTCTCCTCCGGGTCACTGGGTGTTATGATACGGACGTGAGGTTTCCCTGGCTCCGCCTCGTCATCGCTGTAGTAGTGCTTCAGGAGGTGTTCCAAGTAACCCGTCAGCAGGACGGATTTCCTTCTCAGGTCCCTCATGGTGGTCTTGTTAAAGATCTGATTTAGAAACGCAGTAGTATTTGAAATGGGAAATGTAGAACGTCTTGCAGTCTAAATCATGTTAGTAGGTTAATTGGATCGCTGTAGTCCATGGTAGCCATGTTTGCAGGCCACATTATGTTATGGATGGTGTCATGTGCACGACATGACACTTATCATTACTAATTACAGTATTATGTAATAAATCGTAAACCTGGATTCCATCCATCCATCCATCCATCTAGGAGCCCCTGTAGTCCAACCAGGCACTGTGGAGTCCACTGGTGATTACCATCGTACAGTATTTGTTCATATTCTACGACCACAGTGGGACCTCCGGACAACATTCAGACACTCATTCACACACAACAGGCCGCTTGGGAACGCCAATTAGCCTAATCTGCGTGTCTTTAAAGTGTGGGAGGAAACCAACCAAGCACGGGGAGAACATGCAAACTCCATACACACAGACCCCGAGGCAGGATTCCACCCTGGTAGGAGACAGGGCTAACAAACCTGCATTAAATGTGCATCATCTCACCTCAAGACTAGCCTGCAGAGGACACACCAGTAAAATGGGTTGATTGGAAAGTCGGAATCCACTAACGCCAGGCTGGAGGCTCATCACTGCGGAAACATGACAGTCACTGGAGACACACTCAATAATCTTACAATGTAGTTACCTTTTCAACCACCAGGAGGTAGCAAAGTGCTAATAGAGTGTGTGTATGGTTTGGAGTTTTAACACTTATTATTTAATGTAGAGCACAGAGCTTTCAAATCTCAGATTTTATCAGTAACTCAAGAATTTTCTGAATGCAACTGGCAAAAGAATACCATTAGTCATCTGAAATCTAGAGTCCAACTGGTGTCCCCACCAACCGAGGAGCCTAAACGTGATTTCATTCAGAGAGAGAGAGAGAAGATACATGATTGGACTTTTGACTTTTCTTTTCTTTTTTTTTTGCAGACCTGGTATCTGATACTCACGCAGGTTTGACTGTGTACATATGTTTCTCATGTATGTATGCTCCTGCCAAACCACCTGCTCCTGAGTTCATATACTATGAAGAACACAGAGAAATCCACATGTCAGATACACCGTAGCATAGACAAGAAGGAACATCAATGAAATGTTTCAGTACAAACTTTTTTATAGGCCTTTTTTGTTTGTTTAATTTCATGATTTTATTTCTGATCCAGTACAAAAACATTACTGATTTTCAAACATCAATTTTTCGCCACAAAATTAAGTGTTACAAAATAAATGTTTGTATTCCAGAAAAGAAAGGAGCGGCATGGTGGCTTAGTGGTTAGCACGGTCGCCTTGCACAGTCCGGGTTCGATTCCTGGCCAGGGTCAATTCTACGGTGGCCGTGAAGTGTAAAACAAATTAACAAAACGAAATAACAAATTAAAAACCACAATAACAAAACCCAAAACAAAATAACAAATTCAAAATCAAAATAACAAAACCCAAAACTAATTTGTTAATTTGTATTTGGTTTTGCTATTTTGATTTTTAGTTTGTTATTTTGTTTTCGGTTTTGTTAATTTGGTTTTGAATTTGCTATTTTGTTTTCGGTTTTGTTAATTTGGTTTTGAATTTGCTATTTTGTTTTCGGTTTTGTTAATTTGGTTTTGAATTTGATATTTTGTTTTCGGTTTTGTTAATTTGGTTTTGAATTTGATATTTTGTTTTCGGTTTTGTTAATTTGGTTTTGAATTTGCTATTTTGTTTTCGGTTTTGTTAATTTGGTTTTGAATTTGATATTTTGTTTTCGGTTTTGTTAATTTGGTTTTGAATTTGCTATTTTGTTTTCGGTTTTGTTAATTTGGTTTTGAATTTGCTATTTTGTTTTCGGTTTTGTTAATTTGGTTTTGAATTTGCTATTTTGTTTTCGGTTTTGTTAATTTGGTTTTGAATTTGCTACTTTGTTTTCGGTTTTGTTAATTTGGTTTTGAATTTGATATTTAGTTTTCGGTTTTGTTCATTTGGTTTTGAATTTGATATTTAGTTTTCGGTTTTGTTCATTTGGTTTTGAATTTGCTATTTAGTTTTCGGTTTTGTTCATTTGGTTTGCACCTCTCGGCCGTTCAGAAACAAACCGGAAATGGTAGGTATAGGTTGCGAATTAAATCCTTACCGCTGATTGGACGAGACATCTGTCACTCAATATATACAGGAAGTACTGCAGCGGCGGTAGATTCGTGTGTGTATGAATGTGCGAACATGTGCTGTCCTTATTGTGGTTTCAAATATGGCATTCTGCCAAATTTGTGCAGTTCTTGTGGAATTTTTTTTCTTTTAAAAGAGACACAGCAGTTCGCAAACTAATCTTTATACCGTGATATGTCATCAGCATATCAAAAATCGCGGCATACGAATGTCCGTCCTCAAAGTAACGTGGAATAAATTCCATTTCCTTGCTTTCTAATGAAAAATTATAATTTTCTTAGTTTTGCAGACCGAAAAAAAAAAGGTTTAAAAGTGAAGCAGAACACACAAGAAACAAAGTTAGAGACACAATTTCCTACTTCCTGTTTATCTTGAGTGACGGGTGTCTCGTCCAATCAGCGGTAAGAATTTAATTCGCAAACTATACCTACCTTTTCTGGTTCGTATCTGACTGACCGAGAAGTGCAATACAAATTAACAAATCCGAAAACAAAATAACAAATTAGTTTCGGGTTTTGTCATTTTGTTTTCGGATTTGTTAATTTGGTTTTGAATTTGTTATTTTGTTTTGGGTTTTGTTCATTTGTTTTGCACTTCACGGCCACCGTACAATTCCCTCCTCTGTGTGCATGTTCTCTCAGTGCTTCCTCCATGTAAACCGGTTTCCTCTGACAGTCTAAAAACATGCACTTTAGGCTAATTGGCTTTCCCCAGTGTGTGTGTGTGTGTGTGTGTGTGTGTGTGTGTGCCCTGCGATGGATGGGCACCCTGTACAGGGTGTACCCCGTGTCTCCTGGGATAGGCTCCAGGCCCCCCCGCAACCCTGTATTCAGGATAAAGCAGTATAGCCGACTGGTATAGAGTGAGTGAGGGAAAAAAAGCAGCAATTACATAAGCGACCACATTTTTGGGCAAAAAAAACAACAACATTGAAGCTGCTGGGATTTTGCATAAAATAAGCAGGTGCAACAGTCAAAATCCTCGGAAGAACTGTGTGTGGTTCTGCAAGACGCTCCTTAAAGCGTAATAGCTAACAATCTTATAAAATTGCTCAACTTGAAATTGACACTGAAGGGTCCTCAGAGCATCGTCACACCAAATACGGACATTGTTTTAGTAATTACTGTTTACTGGGCTTTATATATGTTTTTACATTATTATTATTATTATTATTATTATTATTATTATTATGATGATGCCCTACAGTATTTTTAGCATGTGCCTACGTTTATGCACAGTAGTGTATATCACACACAAGGAATAAACCAATTCAGAGTTATTAGACAATAAACAACCTTTAAACTTTGATTTAGTTTAAAACGATTAATTTCCTTTAAACAACATTTCCTGATGTATTTTAACTCGCACCTACTGTAAGTACCAGTGCATGCAGTGGGCATAATATTTGAACATAATTCCTGTCAATTGTAGCATTAAGAAAAGACAAAATTGAAACACACTCGCTTGAAGAACATGGATCTGGTGCACGTACTTACTTTGTACGTGCACCAGCAGGCGAAGTCGACTCCCCAGTCGTGCAGCCGCAGCTCCGCATTACCCACTGCATGTGCACAGTCGAACCCCACATAGCAGCCCTAAACAGACACATTAGGCTGTTAAACTGGCAACGCCAACTTCAGCATTTCGGAAGTTTGAAGAAAGTGCTTTCTGGTTCCTCTGTAACCGAGAACATCAAGCCGAGAACGTTTTCACTGTTACAGCTGCTATAGAAGGGAACTGATAACAGGGACTAACTTGTTTAATGGATATTTAACCTTACAAAGATCAAATGTGTAATCAACTTCAGCGCTGGTAAAAACAGCATGGCCCATTGTGTGAGACGTTGTGTGATCTAACCTGGGCCTGGCCGGCTTTGGTGATAACCTCCATATTGAACAGTTGGCCTGTATAGTACTGGACTCCACCAAGCATCACCACAGCAACGGATTCTCCCTCCCGCTTGATTGTAGACACGATGTCCTCCGTCCTCAGGGTGTCCTCACCCTAAAAACAAACAAGGTAGCATATCTCAGTGTCGGGAGTTTTAATACAGTTTTTCGGTTAAATAATTAGATTAAGTTAATATGAATAGGCCGCCGAGTGGTGCAGTGGTTAAAGTGCTCGCCCTATCATCCGGAGATCGCTAGTTCGAATCCCGGGTGGTGCTGTAACCTCTCGCAGCCGGAGGTCTAGAGAGAGCTGATTGGCCGAGCTCTCTCAGAGGGGAGGGATGAGAGGTACATAGTGCTCCCACATTAATCACGGCTCTACAGCCAGTCAGGGGCGTCTGTGAGCTCGCGCGGCGGAGGGAGCGGATAGCGCTGTCCTCCGAGTGTGTTACGCTGCCACCAATGGTGCGCAAGCGAGCAGTTCGAAAAGATGCGGTCGGCTGGCGTCACGTGGTTCGGAGGAAACATGTGATAGTCTTCGGCCCTCCCGGCTGAGTGGTAGTAGTAGCCTTAATGTGGGAGCGCCCCCTAGTGACGGGGAGGAATTGGACACGACTAAATTAGGGAGAAAATCGGGGAAAAATCCACAAAAAAAAAAAAAAAAAGTTAATATGAATGACTTTTTCTGGTTAATTAATTTCCTTAAGCCCACAAGGTTGTTCATGACCAAGCTATTTTATTATATACATCCTATACATCCTTCTTTTAGAAGTTTTAAAATAGTCCAAAATACAATAGAAAAGAAAGACAAAACATGACAAATCCATAAAGAGCTAAATACTGTATCTAGCTTTTGTTGTTGTGTCCTCAATAAGGAAAAATGACTGACTGAGAAAAATGCCATCTACCATGAATGAACTAAATGCTTTTGAATCAATTTTGGAGAAAGTTGAATCTAAAATAATAATAATAATAATAATAATAATAATAATAATAATAATAATAGAATTATAGCTTCTGCCATCCCAGCAGTAATTTACTACTATGATAAGGTGCTGTGTAATGGAAATATCACATTTTAATTAGGTATTAATTTGTAATTGTGCTATGTAGACTGTAGAAGCTTTAAACTTGTTTGCCGAAGCTTAGAAACACAAGGCCGAGAATAAAACAGAAACAACCTGATTGTAATTGTCCCTGAATAAATGATAAGGTATGGACATCTGGTCTGGGTCAGATAAAGAGTCGAGTTTGAATGTAGGAACTTCATGTACGGGGCGTTGATTACGTTAGCAGAGATGTTTGTGTATAAAATGGGACAGCGGAGAGAAAGAGATCACCTGGTGAGACTGGTCCTTCTGCAGAAGTGTAAAATAAAACCTTTGTGACTTTGCTCTTACGCAATGTATGAATTACTTGTCTTTATAATATTTACAGAATTTCCACCACAGCTGTCAACTGGTAGAGGAAGAGGGTGATAATAATATAATATAATAATAATAATAATAATAATAATAATTATTATTATTATTATTATTATTATTATTAATATTATTATTATTATATAATAATTGCACATTTACATACAAACACAACTGCAGGCCGATTTATCCACTGTGACAAAACTGTGTGAGGTTTGCAAAATCACACAAAATTCTCACTGAAATAGCCTAAACAGATTTGATATAATATTATGCCATTTATGCTATTTAACATCATGGTGACTCAAAACTGCTCTCGTTTTGCAGTCGAGTCCTTTTTTGCTTCTAGAAAAAGGTAAAAAAAAAAACGTGTTACCACTCTGGGTTTGAGGAGGACGATGCTCTCACTAGGGTCAAATCCTCTGAGGCGGATCTGAGATTCCACAGCATACTATATATAACACATGTAAATACAATAAATGTATAAACAAATAAATAAATACATGCAATAGATGACAGTATATTGTAGCATGACACCATAATTTGTCCATTTAACCAAACTAGAATATTCAATTAGTTAATCAAGCTAATTAAAATTTGTTTAAAACAACAATTTTAGTGTCTACATGGATTCAGAATCTTTCCCTTAATTGTCCTATTTTTATTTTATTTTTTTTCCACGTGTTAAAAAAAAAAAAAAAAAAAAAGTGTGATGAGGCCACTCTCTAAAGTTTAGTACATAATTGCAAGGTAACGGGCGAATAATGTGTAACTATGATTGCTAAACAGGACAAGTGTGTACAACAAGAAGTGCTTGTGCAAGTGCTCACATGGTCAGAAGGGAAGGCCTTTTCCTCCAGAATGATTTTGTGCCGTTTTGCAGTGGGCTTGTAAAATGCAAGCTGTTGGGGACAATAAAATTGAAAACACATTTCTAAATAAATCTATATTTTATGCTGCGCTTTTCAGAGATTAGAGCTATAAAACATGGTCTATACAGTATGTTTACCATCAAGAGGTGCAGATTGACAGTCAAGCCATTCAATAAGGCCACTTCCTCTGGGTTAGCTCCTTATTACACACACACACACACACACACACACACACACACACACAGTTCTGTCAGTGTTTCTTGGGATAACAAAACTTGATTCCACATGATTACCTATAGCTATGACAAAAAGTATGTAATCATAAAAGACTTCTGTTGTATAAGAAGAATAAAACACTCCTTGATATGCTGTTAAAGGAAAATAATCTTCTTCAGGGTTGCGACTGTGATGATTCGCATTGCACTCCGTTGTTGATTATTTGCCCAATAACAGCATGCCACCAAGTGGTCCATTCCGATTTTTGATTCATGATTCACTAAACAAACATCGACTCACAATCAGATGACAAAAAGTGTTTGTTTGTTTTTTTAAACCATGAGCTCTTTAATTACCCACAACCTTCGCCATGAGTGCCTCCAGGTTGTTCTCAGCCCAGGCCCAAGGGCGAGACCCCATCACATGTCCATGGGCTCCTCTATGAACAAGCATTCGAGTCTCAGTTAGGAAGTTTAATTAAACAAATTTACAAACAATACAGCTAACTTCTATTGAAATTAATATATTACATATTTCCATTCATTTCCTAATGTAAATTCATATTCTTTTAAGCATTAATACTATTTTATGCTAAAGGATCAAAACTGATTCTTAATAGATGCACAGCTTACATTTTGGCCCATTTCTCCAACTCCTCATTAATGTAGTTTTTGGTATTTTTGGGTTGTAATCCTAATGAATTGCCTACGAAGTAAATGCAATCTTCTGAGCCATCCACAAGTGTCAGGTCAGCTGTAAAGAACAAGACTGATGGGGCCACCATTATGTGCAACATTATTTGACATTTTAGGATAAAAGTACGACTGTAATCGCACCACGGGAATGGAACCCTCAAGAGCGTTTCTCTTTTAAACTGAATAGTGTGGATGATGTTTAAGCAAGGGAGATCACACAACTACAAAATCTTAATAAAATGAGACAATTTTTAAATAAAAGACAAATAGATTAGAAACCACCCCAGTGTCAACAACAGCTGATGGCAGTCGATTTTTTTGCGACATTAAGGTATATTTTCCTGGGGGAATTTACACTGAGGAAGATCGGAAACTTTCGGAACCAGGAATTCTTGCCGCAGATCCCGCAGCGTGTCATGTCGGTCAAAGTATTCCGCCACGTCTGGCGAGGTAGTGCTGCAGCCCAGTTGCTTGGACACGCTCTCAATAACTTCCTGTGGGGAACCTGCTGCCAAAGCATCCATGGGTAACCTACAGACAGCAATTAACTCCATTAACTCTCTTTTCTTTACTCTCTAAAGCACGCATTTTTATACTGCAGCGTGAAAAAATTAAGAGTTTAATATTTCCCTGCTTAAAACATTTTGACAAAAACAAAGCAACGTTGTATTATGACGGGTAGAATTTTACCCATCCTTAATGGTGCATCAAGACGTACAGTGCGGTGCAAAAGTCTTTTCCTGATTTCTACA
This sequence comes from Clarias magur, assembly GCA_013621035.1. Taxonomy (NCBI): domain Eukaryota; kingdom Metazoa; phylum Chordata; class Actinopteri; order Siluriformes; family Clariidae; genus Clarias; species Clarias magur. Next base: position 274,904 of record QNUK01000639.1, on the reverse strand, counting down.
TATTTTGTAGAATTGAAGGTTTTCGCCTCTTACTGTATTTTCGCTCCAGTCCCTGTACCTGAGCAGTTTCTTGTACTGTATGTGTCAGCTTTTATCAGTTTGATTTGTTAATATCTACAGTAGGCCTCCTCTTTTCATTAAGACTAAGCACATTCAGTACTGTGGGTGTCAACTTTTGACATGACGAGACCATAAGGGTTTAGGGAACAGTTTGAGCAAAAAATAAATTACAAATGCTTAAAAATACAGAATTCCAGGAGAAACTCCAGCTACCAGTCTCAGACAAAATGTTTTGTTTGTTTGTTTGTTTGTTTCCCTAGAGCTCTAATAATAAACACATTAATCAGCCATAACAGTAAAAATGTTAAGATTAAAACCACCTAAGTTTTGGGTTCCTCTTGTGGCACTGGCGGTGGATTATTTGGGTGCTGTGATGGACCTCTGGTGGCCTTGGGATCTTTCTGGGCCCCATATGGGGCGGCTGTGGTGCACTGAGACTTCCGATTCTGTCTTTCCTTCATGGCCAGAATTGACATGTTTCAGCGAGATGTCTTGAATTGGCTTTTCTGTAGAATCAGACCAGTCAGGCTAGGCTTTTAATTCCACAGGCGTGAATGATCCTTGGGTGCCCATTAGCCAGCCACTGGTTTGCTGGCTTGTTATTAATAATCAGTGTTAATTTGTTAATGTTATGCCTGATCACAAGGTCTTAGGCTACATTTTTCATTTTTCATTTTGGAACAAAGATGGATTTAGGATTATACCAAATACAATTGTCCAAACACTGAACAAACTATTTCTAAACATAATTACGAGCATAAACCATAAAACATTTGGTTCACCTGTTTTCACCTGTGAAATTTTTGTGAAAGTTAGCAGTATCCATCACAAGTCACAAAATGAGCTGGAGTCAGCCCATACAATTAACAGTACAAGTAAAGTATCAAGATCTCAATATGCAGTAAACACCTGAGTTTCAAGCATTTAAAAAGCATCAAAAACAAGACCTGAGCCGTACCTGAGTCATCAAAACAAGTGTCTGGAATGTACAGTATTAATCAAGGGTTGGCTAATAAAACAATAAAAGCAGCAACAACAAAAAAAACTCACTAGTTGTCTATATCGCTTTATCCTGAGTCACAGGAGGACTGAAGATGAGATTATCCTCTTTTTTCCGGGAACCGTCTCTGAGCACACTTGGCCCTGGCACCAGTTGCGCGCGTACAGCAGCACTGAGCAATGTCGCGCAGACATAGACATAAACACACTGCGGCTCGCGCAGCACACAGCGAGTGGTGCGATACCGAAGTGAATAAAAGATAAACAATAGGAAAAAAAAAAAATAATAATTCCAGTGTGATCGAGTCGGAACGCCTTTGACCCACGACAACATCCACCTTCATCATCCGGACAGGTGTTATGTGCTAAAATGCCCCCCTGCCACAGATCCCCCCCCCCTATATAATCTCTATCAGATATTATATCAGAACATAAATTCATAGGTTTATTATTATCAAACGTATTATTATTATTATTATTATTATTATTATTATTTACCCTAGGCACGTCACAGGTGTCAAGATATACAAATTCACATATAATGTTTATTTTCCGGCACATTTATTTTGCAGGGATTTGTCATGTAATACAAAAATGTTTGCACTAAATAAATATTTATTATGAACAGTTACACGAAATTATTTTAAAAAAGCAATATATAAAATGCATCTTGTATATGATTTTTTTTTTTAAATCCTATTCAACATGTATTTTTGTATATTGCTTATTTTATAATCAAATTAGTTTGATCTAATTTGTAATTTGTAATTCATGAACTTATAAATGTATGTTTTAATGTAATATTCGAAGGAGATTATATAGAGAGGCTACCTGGTGGGGGGGGTGTTCAACACATATTTGGCTTGTTCAGAGTCAGTACTCAAATGAGTCTTCCTGGTCTCTCTCTCTCACACACACACACACACACACACATACTGTTTACTGTATAAACCTTTTTTTATGTTCACGTACAATTAGACAAATGTAACCAGAAAACAGCATATAACTGTAAACTTACATTGATTAGCAGTATAAACAACACAGCTATGAGGCTGGACAATGGAATAAACTGTGTGGGAGCCAATAAGGTCAAACATTTATCTGTTATTCTTTGACAACACTGCTGCTATTTGTTGGAAACTGGCAGACATGAAAATGTGAAAAATACATTTTGATGCGATGACTTCAGTCAGTGTTGGGAACACGGTGTTAATGTGCATGAGCGGCTGAACATGTTCGATTCTTACCCGCTGCTCATTTGGAGACCTACTGCCATGTGACCGGAAAAACCTTCCATCTACAGTTAAATCTAAATATTAAAACTTTGATCATCATGTTATCTAGTTTAGTTTAGTGTTTTAGCTTCATGAATAAGATGAAATCTACATTCAACCCCTTAAAATTTCATTATTATTCAAATTCATTAATATAGACAAACATTATTTTAATGTAATTAAACACAGCATCTTTTTAATATAATTCTTTTTTTTAGTTGTTGGTTCTATTCATTTCAAAAAGTAACTTTTTCTCAATCATAGTGACAAAAAGCCCTACTCTAAGGCTAATAAATGTATTTTACAATCTGGGACATTACACTCTAAAAACTGCTGGGTTAAAAATCAACCCAACCGTAACCCAGCCGCTGCGTCACTATCGGACAGAAGGTGCGCTGGGTCGTTTTGACCCAAGTGCTGGGTTGTACCATTTAACCCAGAATCCTGGGTTGTTCATCTGACCCAACCATGGGTGAAATTAACACTCTTGCTGGGTTGACACATTCCATTTGAAATCTTTCAGACAATTTTTTTAAATTGATGCTATTTTTAATAACCGATTGATGTTTTTGTAGTTAATGCCATATGCACTGTGCAATGTTTTATATAGACAGTTAAAACAGCAATATATAATTATAATATAACCATTGTTTTATAAAGTAGACTATAGGTTAGAGGATGTATTAAGGGCTTCATTTTCCCTGGAGGAAACAGCTGGTGTGATGAGACGGAACACAGTGAAAACTTAGTAACTGATTAATCCCTCATGACGTTTTGTAAACTGCATTTATGAGAAAGGACTGCACTGATGCAGATATCGAAAAACACAATTTATCGAAAAACACACAGCTTGGTTTAATCCTCTCTCTGTGATGGCGAATTGAAAAATATCTGAGCCTTATTGTAGGTCAGAAAGCCTGCTGTAATTGGAGCTAAAGTTAAAGGTACTGTAAAACATTACTTAAGTATAACTAAACTTAAACTTAAAAACTCTTAAACATATGTAACCCTTTGCAACAAGGGGGGGGTCTCACAATAGAAAACATTTCCAGCAACTCCAGACACTGTCACGTTCTAATTCACCAGCTTAATGATTACACTCACCTGGACTCAGTTACATCAACAATATGTGTAAAATGATGCTCAGTCTATGTTCTCATTGAAGTAAACACTCAGGGTGTAAACCAGTCGTTACCAAGCTTTATCGTTGTTATTTTCTACCCATGCTTCTTGTTCATCGTCTGAGTACTTCCCGTTTCTTTGCCGTGCTCTGAATTTACACACGTGGACAAAATTGTTGGTACCCTTCGGTCAATGAAGGAAAAACTCACAATGGGTCACAGAAACAACTTTAATCTGACAAAAGTAATAATAAATAAGAATTCTATGAATGTTAACCAATGAAAGTCAGACATTGCTTTTCAACCATGCTTCAACAGAATTATATTAAAAAAATGAACTCATGGAACAGGCCTGGACAAAAATGATGGTACCCCTAACTTAATAGTTTGTTGCACAACCTTTTGAGGCAATCACTGCAATCAAACGATTCCTGTAACTGTCAATGAGACTTCTGCACCTCTGCAGGTATTTTGGCCCACTCCTCATGAGCAAGCTGCTCCAGTTGTTTTCGGTTTGAAGGGTGCCTTTTCCAGACAGCATGTTTCAGCTCCTTCCAAAGATGCTCAATAGGATTGAGGTCAGGGCTCATAGAAGACCACTTTAGAATAGTCCAATGTTTTCCTCTTAGCCATTCTTGGGTGTTTTTAGCTGTGTGTTTTGGGTCATTGTCCTGTTGCAAGACCCATGACCTGCGACTGAGACCCAGCTTTCTGACACTGGCCAGCACGTTTCTCTCTAGAATCACTTGATAGTCTTGAGATTTCATTGTACCCTGCACAGATTCAAGACACCCTGTGCCAGATGCAGCAAAGCAGCCCCAGAACATAACAGAGCCTCCTCCATGTTTCACAGTAGGGACAGTGTTCTTTTCTTGATATGCTTCATTTTTCAGTCTGTGAACATAGAGCTGATGTGTCTTGGCAAAAAGTTCCATTTTTGTCTCATCTGTCCATAGGACATTCTCCCAGAAGCTTTGTGGCTTGTCAACATGTAGTTTGGCATATTCCAGTCTGGCTTTTTTATGATTTGTTTTCAACAATGGTGTCCTTCTTGGTCGTCTCCCATGTAGTCCACTTTGGCACAAACAACGACGGATGGTGCGATCTGACACTGATGTTCCTTGAGCATGAAGTTCACCTTGGATCTCTTTATAAGTCTTTCTGGGCTCTTTTGTTACCATTCGGATTATCCGTCTCTTTGATTTGTCATCAATTTTCCTCGTGCGGCCACGTCCAGGGAGGTTGGCTACAGTCCCATGGATCTTAAATTTCTGAATAATATGTGCAACTGTAGTCACAGGAACATCTAGCTGCTTGGAAATGGTCTTATAGCCTTTACCTTTAACATGCTTGTCTATAATTTTCTTCCGAATCTCCTGAGACAACTCTTTCCTTCGCTTCCTCTGGTCCATGTTGAGTGTGGTACACACCATGTCACCAAACAACACAGTGACGACCTGGAGCCCTATATATAGGCCCACTGACTGATTACAAGATTGTAGACACCTGTGATGCTAATTAGTGGACACACCTTGAATTAACATGTCCCTTTGGTCACATTATTTTCAGTATTTTCTAGGGGTACCATCATTTCTGTCCAGGCCTGTTCCATGAGTTTATTTTTTAAAATAATTCTGTTGAAGCATGGTTGAAAAGCAATGTCTGACTTTCATTGGTTAACATTCATAGAATTTTTTTAAATTATTACTTTTGTCAGATTAAAGTTATTTATGTGACCATTGTGAATTTTTCTTTCATTGACCGAAGGGTACCAACAATTTTGTCCACGTGTGTATCTGCAAGTTTGAACAATCAAGCTGTTTACCTGCAGTTGTGTCTGTATCTGCCACCTGACTGACAAATGTGTGTGTGTGTGTGTGTGTGTGTGTATGCCATGGCACATTACTGTATTTAAAAAAAAAAATTTAAATATTATTTTCAAAATTTCCTTAAAACTTTTGTATTCAATGCCAATACCAAGCTCTCACACTCACCTTAATGGAGGAAACTTTTGAAACTTGTTCTCGATCAGTCTGCAAGCTGAAAAGACTGGATGGTGTGCTTCTGATTGTTCGGAAACCTTTCACCCTCCGGTAAATATTATAAGAGACGAGCTAATGATTTACAGTCAGGTCACCTATGTGGCTGAAGTTTTAACTTGATGTCTACCTAAAGCTTTACTTTCCACATTTCAGTTTACATAATAATAATAATAATAAGTTCCAATTCCAAAACAATTACTTAATGAACAGAAAATGTAATTTTATATTTGATTAAGTAAAAAAACATTTAGTTCCGACCCTGTAATCTGGTTGGACGAGAGGCATTCCATGAGCCGTGTACATCATAACAGCACTGAGACATATAACTATATGCATCATGATGCATCACAGGTGTTTTAACAAGCATTAATTATACTACCAGCGCAAAGCTCTTTCTCAAAATAACTGGTTAGTAAACAAAAAATAATTATTCATGATGAAACGGAGTTTGTACAAATGCATAATAGTAGTAATTCCAAAGTGGTGTAAAGCTGAGGCTGATACAGGATGCATTCTCAGTACATTTCTACAGAGGGTTTAAAAAAGCAAACATTCCAAACGCAGTTCGAAGGCATAGTCAATAGACAGACAGGAGGTCAGGCAAGGCACAAACAGAACATCAGAGAGCAGGCAAGTGTCAAAGCCCACAATTAGTGTAAAACTACAACAACAACAAAAAAAACCAGGAGACGATACACAGGACCAACAGCAAGATTTACTTTGCAGAATCTATGTAAGCTATAGAACAAGTGAACAGTGTGTGATTATAAATTGAGGCGTGTGATCTGACTGGTCGAGGGTTGTGCTGGGAGTTCTAGTCCGCTGTGAATTCTGGGAACTGTAGTTTAAGATTCAGGTAAAAATTTGATGCCAAGAAATTAGGGTGGGATTGTTGGTTAGTCTAAGGGTGGAGGACAAATAAAGTGTTGATAAATAACTAGGAATCTAACAAAAATAATTCAGTTAATATAATGGTTAACCTGGGGTTTCCGAAAGAATATGTGTGTGTGTGTGTGTGTGTGTGTGTGTGAGAGAGATTGTTTCCCCCCCCACCCCCCCATTGTTCAAACTGTCCTTTGTTTTACAGAATACTGTAAATCACATCATATACACTGACATCCTGTCACGGGTCTAGCTGGTTGTAGTTGCTAGACCGGCTGATGGTGTTGCCGTGGGCATGAAGGTAGGCATGAAGGCAGAGGGGTGTAACAGAAAGTCTTTTATTTAAACAAACAAAACTCAAAAACAGACAAATGAACAAAGAAACTAAAACAACAAACTCAAACTAAGACTAGGGCTCAGGAAAAACACAGGAACAGGAAGGGAACTGAACACAGGAGACCAGGAGCTGACACAGGGAACCAGGAGCTGACACAGGGAACCAGGGATGAGGAAACATGGAGCCGGAGCTAACTAAGACACAGAGGGGAACTAAAGACAGGGACTGGAGACTGGAGAGACAGGACTGGAGGCACAGAGACTGGAGAGACAGGACTGGAGGCACAGAGACTGGAGAGGAGACAGGGCTAGACAGGAGACAGGGCTAGACAGGAGACAGGGCTAGACAGGAGACAGGGCTAGACAGGAGACAGGGCTAGACAGGAGACAGGGCTAGACAGGGCTAGACAGGAGACAGGGCTAGGGGCACAGAGACTGACAGGAACTAGACTAGCTGGCTTAGTGAGCTTAGTACGCTACATGTTGTACTGGGGACACTGGAGGCTGACCTAACTGGGTTAGTGGCTAATGGGGTTAGTGGCTAATGGGGTTAGTATTGACCTAGGGGACCGGAAGACAAAAGGCAGGGCACACATGAGGCTATACCAAACTAGCGGCCAACCTACTAGTGACCAGAACCACTAGCAGTCACTCCCACTAGAGATTAGCCTACTGGAGGCTAACCCTACTAGGGGCTAACCCTACTAGCCGTCAAGGCCTACTAGCGGCTAACCCTGCTAGTGGCTAAACACTCATGTGGCTACACATACAAAGGAAAAGACCAGAAGGCAAAACAGTACTTACACAGGACACAGGAGGAGACACAGCCTAACTACACAGTGAACAAAGCAGCTCCATGAATCCACAGACACAAGGAACATCAAGAAAACAAAACTAGAGCCCTCTGAAAACTAAGGTTACAAAACATAAACCAAATATAAACTCAAAGTAACAAAAAGGAATGCCCACATGATGGTAATCCAAACAAACAAACAAACAAACAATCACCATCAGACACTCAGACATTCACAAACAATGCTCGACCCAGTTTCCCAGAACAAACTGCTATTTATAGAAGGTTTTACTGAGCCACCTCAGTTCAGGTGAGCCTCATCACCTGACTGAGGTGCCTTCTGGGAAACTGAGTCAACCACCAGGAACTACACACAGACAGACAGACAGACATGAACAGTGACCTCTAGTGGAGGTTCCTAACACATCCAGGGTTATTCATTGGATATATAATTTATGATTTGCTTGTAGTCAAGCACATACACACACATTACCGCCTGACTCTCCTGTTACTGCTATTGGTCTGTGAATGAGCTGATCACACCCTGGGTTTCATTTTTAAGGGAAGGTTTCAACGTGCAAACGTTCTGAATCTCCAGCGCATCAGAGTCACGATGGTGAGTAACACACCTTACTGAAGGCTTCCACTTCCCACGACTATTCTGTTACTGTTAAAGAAATCTGTGTCGAACAACTTCTAATATAATATAAATAGACTGGTGAAGTTAAGATCCAAATGAATGTGTCAGATTAAAATATGAATGCTATACTGTATATTAGGATTCGAATTTACTTCATAAAATATGAAGTCTTTATCCATGTTTCTCTTTAAAATGTATATTTTGAAAGATGTGTAACGATGGTAAATGGAACTGTGGGAAGGTTTATGTAAAGTCGAAGTGATACGCAGTGCTTTAGCTCTTTACAGACTGACAGAAACAACATTCATGCGCCATATTCATTTTAGGAAGAATTATATAAAATTCTAATTTGAAGAATGTGAATAAACACAACACCCTCAGCCTCTTCTCTCTAATTTACTAGAATATTAACACACAATAGCATTTGTCTTACTTTTCCATATGTTGAGATTTTGTGTTCAAATTGAAATGTTTTTTAATTCTTGAAATTTATCTTCAATTTTTTTTAGAAATTGCTCATGTCAGAGGTCCCAACCCCCCTCCAACCCCCCCTACCCCCCCTCCCCCCCCTCAACCTAACCCAGTAGAGCAATTCTGGGAGTGTCTAGATTCTATTTGTGTAGAATGTGTAAAATGCTTTTAAATGCCATTCGGTCAATATTTGCACATCTTCACCTCTGGAACATGGTGACACCTGGTGTAACTTTTTAAACATCTCACCAGTTATTAACGTTAGGCTTTTGGGCTTGGCATATTAAGGGTAACCACTGAAGTTGAATGGAGTCCATCTATGTGCACTTATTAACATATAATTCAGTATTCTAACTATAATTTAGGGAATATTTTACTGATTTTCTAAATTTTAATCCAAATTTAGTCCATTTGATTTCCAGATTATAACAATACACAGTGTAAAAATGATGCATAAAAGGTATGCACAAGAAATATCCTTGTAGATTCCTCTGATGTGGATAGACAATATCATGGTTAATAAATGGGCAATATACAGTACAGTACATATGAAATACACAATTCTCTGCAGGTGTTCACTGTTGATGATGTGGACTTTAACGCTGGCCAAGACCTGACCATTGTCGGCAAGGTGAACTCTGGCTGCGAAGCGTAAGTTTTAGCAACTTTGACAAGTCAAAAACCAAACGCATATCACGCAATCAAAGTTGTAAGATGTCCTTAGTTTGAACTTTATTAACATGAGATACCTTTAAGGTGATGTGTATAGCAATAAACGGCAGTAAAATCAAACAGCAGAAACTGTAAAGTGGAAACTATTACAGCAATAACATTTACACTTTAGCATAGATTAGCTAGGTAGGTTATAAGCTGTTACACAAGATATACCTTTACATTTATTTGGCCCACAGTGGGGAAATATTACAACCTAGATAAAGAACTAAAACTAGCAAGCAGGTATTACAATTTGTAAATATATAATCTGCAGTTGAAGGTGAATTAAATTTTTTTGTTTTGTTTTGTTTTCTTTTTTTGTTTTGTTTTTTTTGTTTGTTTTGTTTTGTTTTCTTTTTTTGTTTTGTTTTGTTTTCTTTTTTGTTTTGTTTTGTTTTTTGTTTTGTTTTGTTTTGTTTTCTTTTTTGTTTTGTTTTGTTTTCTTTTTTTGTTTGTTTTGTTTTTGTTTTTTTGTTTGTTTGTTTTTTTTAATTTTGTAGCTGATTTGGATTTAATTGTTGATTTTTTTTTTTTTTTTTCAGTTCCAAAACAGCAAACACAGATAAACGTATTTTGGATTTTGTGTTACTTAACCTGATCTCTTTAACAGTTTATAATTTCTAATACTAGCTGCCCAAATCCGTCCTTCTTGGAATGTGTATAATCAGTGTTGTTCAGTGGCTGGTTACAGATACAGCATTTCGGCCAGAGGTAGTGCAGTGTGTTAAGGCCCTGAGTTACTGATCGGAAGGTCAGAAACCAGCAGGTTGCCGCTGTTGGGCCCCTGAGCAAGGCCCTTAACCCTGTCTGCAATAATGGCTGCCCCTGCGCTGTGACCCCAGCCTACTAACAAGAAGCTTGGATATGCAAAGAATAAAGAATTGAGCAGTCATGTATATGTGATGAATAAAGCTGAACTTGAAAATGACTAGGATATGGCTACGACTGTGTATCTAATGTTTTAAATCTCTACAGAGAGAAGTGGGCAAATTTAAGAATTTTGCATTACTGATCTGCTTGGTGTAGCTAACTAGCTAGCTCACGGGTATGAATCTGATACAAAAAGCTGGAGATAAAGCGTTTCTACACTAAAAACCTTTTTGCTAATTTTCAGCACAGAAAAGAGTTTCCTTATGCTATTTATGTTTCTGTATTTGTTCGAATTCTAATTCAGATGAACTCTGATGTTTATTGCTTCCGTCTGTCTCTCCGTCCTCAGCTTCTCCGTCAATATCGGCCATGACAGGGACTCCGTGGCTTTGCACCTCAATCCTCGTTTTAAATACAACAAGGACCGCAACGTCATCGTGTGTAACTCAAACCGCCACGGATGGGGGAAGGAACAGAAAGAGAAACACTTTCCATTCCAACATGACCAGACCTTCAAGGTGACGCCTTTCTTTCCGAGATTCCTCCTTTTCTTGATGTTCACAATATACTCAAATTTGTAGTCTAAAATATGTTTTTGGCTAAGACTCTGTATGGATTAATAGAGGTTCTTGAGTTCTTGGGAGTTTTTAGAAGATGGTTGAGACACTTTTGAGATGATCTTAAGATGTTGTTTCATAAAGCAGTATTTTGCTGTCAATTTTCTACATTTGGTGAAAAATATTTCTAGAATCTGATTATAGTTATTCAATAGCTGTATTTAAATTGGGCATATTTGTATTAAATAACATGGGCCATTCAAATTGCACATGTTGGTAGAAGAATTCCTCTTCTATTTAAATGCAGTAGATGATTGCCCAGCGCGCTACAGGACGTTTACAGACAGGAGGCCACTGGCAAGAGGAATGTGCACAAAACGTTTCAAGAAGGGAAAACCATTGCAATGAAGAGAAATCAAACAGTGGGCGACCATTAACTGCGCCAAAGGGGATTTTCAAAGAGTTGGGTTCTGGGGTGGAGCTAGTGCATTGATTGTGATGGAGAACCTGTTGATTAGGACCTTTGCACAGTATAGAGGAAGAGTTACTCTACCCATTTGAAATGTACAGAAGATTATTACATGAGTTTGAAGTCAGATTTATGGTTTGAAGACATTTTATGGTGTCATGTATCGTCTTCCATATGATTGACCTATCTCAGTTAATAAAACAAAGTTATGCCCACTTTCAGCTACTTTTGGTACATCCCTCATATTTAAACTTGTTGAACAAGTTAGTACTTAAATAGTCAATAAAAATAGCCATTGCCTTAGTCACTCTTACTTTTTTTGTTGTTTTTTTACCTTAAATTAAAAGTTTTAAGTTTTAGATTTAAACCTTATTATATTTTCCCACAAGGGCAGCTGGAAAGTCTCTAAATCGCATCTTCCAGATCTAATCTAATCTATACCTTGAATAGCACCCCATACCGTAAGCAGTTTTTATATGTATACTGGTGTTTGTGTAAGGCGTTGTAAGAAAAGGAAAGAAAATGATACATATATGTAGAGAGTCAATTCTTGTGCTTTTATCTGCTAAATTAGCTTTTTGTGCATCAATGATTAACCACATGCTTTCCTCTATTGTATATTCCTGTTGGAAAGACACCACGGCCATTCCGTGTTCAACCTTCGGCCTTTACAGAACACACAAAGCCTGCGGACTGAGTCGATCGCTTTTATGACACTGCTGCACCCTGGCTCCGATTATTCCCTGTAACTCTGCAATCATTCCATTTTATCCCGCACACATTTCACACTTGTCTCTCTTCCTTCTGTAACAGGTGGTGATTAACTTCAACAATGAGCATTTTCACATCACACTGCAGGATGGCAAACTGATAAGCTTTCCAAACCGCTTCGGAGACGACAGCTTTAAATTGCTCTACGTTGATGGCGATGTCATGATAAGCAGCATCAAGATAAAGTGACACGTGTCACTACACCCAAATCACTCTTATACTACACATAATACACACATGTGCGCATTGTTACCTGTATATGGAGAAATTGTTTTGTAAAGCTTGGAAATAAACACCACGTGCTAAAACATAGCATCTTTTTGATTTTTATTTTTTTGATTTTTGAGTCCTTCATGCTAACCTCAAATCAGATTGAATAATTCAGAGTAATAAATGTTTAAATGTGTTGTTGTGATTGAATGATACTTATCTTGGAAAAAGAAAAAGAAAAAACATTTTAGTAATATAACTAGACTTGACTAAGTGGACAGGCCCTGGCTTTATAACAATAATAATTGAAAATTAATTTATAATGAACTATTTTTATTAAAAATTATTTGTTTTCATTAACATTTCTATTTATCACTATTTTTCATTCACTAGATAGAAAATGTAGGATTTACTATCAATTTAGGATCATATTATCAGCTGCTATTTTTCCCCCCCAGAATTGTTTGTAGTTTTTCAACTCGGACAGTAGATGGAGACAAGTTACTTTTACATTTCTGGCTCAGAGGTTTAAGCTTATTGGTCCTGAATTATTAATGTTCAAGGTATTGAATAAGAAATATAAAGAACCAATAATAATAATAATAATAATAATAAAAATAAAAATGTAATTCTTGAGAATTGGGACATGTTTTAATTAAAATATATATATATTTCTAAAAACATTAAATCAAAATATTTTTGAACAGTGAGGTTTGGGTTTTGAAACAAACTCCCAGTTGTATATAATTATTTTTATCACTAATGCAGCACCTTTTAATATCATTTAATTAGGATAAAACCCGGCTTCTTCTAAAATATTAAGAAAAATCAGTAAAGTAGTAATCCTATTAATAAAATCTAGAAATGTAATATTTAATTAATTCAATAGATCAATACACGATCATGTATTCCAATAATTCCTACCTGACAGTGTTGACAGACATCTAGCAGTGTTGGCATTCTATATACTGTATAAAACAGAAATTATGTTTCTTTGTTACATAGTCACATGCAATGATCAGCATTAATGTCATGTTGTCACAGCTGTACCTCACTGACTGTAATGGTAGGCAGCAGCATCATCAGCTTTTATATCCAGTAATATCACAGGCATTTCTCCCCTAATGTAACAGTAGGCAGCATCAGAAAATGCTGCAATGAAAATGTGTAGCTCGGGCCGAGCTCAGGGCTACTGAACCTCTGCATTAGACTGGAGAGTGTCTACAGACAGCGACAGGCACATGCTGTACGACAGGCAGAACTAAGGGCTGCCAAAACATTGGAGCAATGTGAGGAGTGACTGGGAGTTGACCACACACTCCATTGGCAGGTACTGCGAGAACGAACACATGCTTCTGGATCTGCAAGCGGGTAAACCTCGGGCCGCAGGTAATCTCTAGTAAATTATAAGAGAAGAGATCTTTAAAAAGATGTCGAAGGTTTTACAGATACTAAATTATTACATTTTATTGTAAACATTTATGCAACGTTTAACAATTTGGAAGCAAAACATTCAAAACATTTTCAATGTAAACAAGTTTTTTTGAATCCAGAGTTCCTATTTTTTAAAACCACTGAATTGTGATTTCGGTCACACGGCGGCTTAGTGGTTAGCACTGTGGGCTAGTACATCCAGGGTCTGTGTGCATGTTCAACCCGTGCTTGGTGGGTTTCCTCAGGGTGCTCCGGTTTCCTCCCACAGTCCAAAGACTGCAGTTTAGGCTTTAGTTTAGGAGTTCCAAAATTGTGTGAATGAGCGTGTGTGTGTGTGTGTGTGTGTGTGTGTGTGTGTGTGTGTGTGTGTGTGTGTGTGTGTGTGTATGTTTTTAAAAGGACACACATACACACACACACGCACACACACACACACACACATTTATTTAAAAACATACACACACACACACATACCACACACATTGATGTGATAGCGTGTGTGTGTGTGTATGTTTTTTAAAAGGACACACACATACACACATACACACACACACACACACATATATATATATATATATATATATATATATATATATATATATATATATATATATATATATATATATATAAAGACACACACACACACATATATATATATATATATATATATATATATATGTGTGTGTGTACACACACAAGTAGTGAATACCTACTGTGATTGTATTTGTCATCACATTTGCTTTTGCATAATTTTCTAGATGCATATTTAATGCGGTAGAAATTCATTAACTTGACTAAAAATGACCCCAAATTTAATATCATTTAAGACTGAAGGTGTTGACATGTTATGGTTCTGACCACAGCAGTATCAATGTAAAATCTTTAAAATATATTATTTAAAAAATGATCAAATTTACGAGAACCTGAACAGCTGAACAGGTTATAGAACAAACAGGGAGTCACGAAGAGGCCCTTGTTTTGGTTGACCACAAGATTGCCTGATCTTATTTATTTACTTATTTATTTCATTTAGAAACGTCCGACAGTGTTGACAGAAACTCAGGACACAAATTCGGCATGAAAAAAAAAAGAGAAAAAACATCCAGGATCAGGTCAGAATGGCCACAATGTCATCAACTCTCTGCATTGCCTACAGCAACCCAATATGAAGCTAGAAATATGTTATACAGCAAATTGATGTGGACCAGTTGCATCAGGCAGATAGAAAGAGAGCAAGAATAACCAGGAGTGAATAAAAACCCATTTATCACAGGGCACAGTAATTTATTACCCATCAGGGCTATAGACTGTAAAAAAAAAAATGTGATCGTTCTTTAACCTCTACCCACATCCCAATTGGATGAAAGATGGTTAGGTCACACCTCCAGGGTTGTCACAGCATTATAAAGGATAGTTACATGTTCGCAAAGGTCTCTGTTGGAACCCTTACTACTTCAGCGGCAAGATGGTGAGTACAAACTGCAGACCTCATAGCAGCTTATCTTATCAGTGTAATTCAATGCTTATAAAATAGAATAGAAACATAGTTCATTAGATTTTTATTATTGCAATCAATGGCGTGCAGGGAAACACCCAATTTGTATATTATGTTATATTATATATTATATTATATTATATTATATTATATTATATTATATTATATTATATTATATTATATTATAGTATATTATAGTATAGTATAGTATAGTATAGTTTAGTATACAGTAGTATAGTATAGTATATTAAGGTACGTTATATTATATGGCACTGGTGGCTTAGTGGTAGGTCTTTCCTGTGTTTGATTCCCAGCCAGTGCCCAAATCCCAGCCACTGGATGCAGTGCTGGTCCCAAGCCCGGATAAAATGGGAGCGTTGCGTCAGACAGGCCATCCGGCGTAAAACCTGTGCCAAGAGTATAGAATAGGATCGGAAGTTCCGGTGTGACGACTGCTTGCCAAGAGCAGCCAAAAGATATACAATACAATACAATACAATCCAATACAATATAATACAATACAATATAATATAATCTAATAAGGTGGCACAATGGCATTCAAAGGGTTCGGTTCCCACCTCAGGTCTGTGTGCTGTGAGTTTGCATATTCTCTCCGTGCTTTGTGGGTTTCTTCTGAGTGAGTGCAAAGACATGCAGGTTAAAGTTAATTGGTGCTCCCAAATTGCTCATACCGTGTATGTGTGTAAGCCCTGTGATAGACTGG